>CM064509.1:22377449-22569949 GCA_032716605.1 Paralithodes platypus | reverse complement strand
CATATGAAGAAATGAAGTTTAGATATTGCTGATACCAATTATTGATCAAAACATACCTGGTGCCGAGCCATCACTTATTAGCACGACTGTACTAATGTACTAAGATAAAGTTGTCCTTCATCTACCATCCAGCCAACATATCCACTACCTATGTCCTCCACTTATACACGGGAAAAAAAAAGACACCTAAGTGGGTCTTAATATTGACAAATAAATCGCTATATTGATGGGGCAAACGTCTTAAAATTCCAAAACTAATGTGGCTAAGCATGCAGGATAAGGGGGTACAGATTTTTTGTTTTAAATGCTCAGTTCTTGCAGAGTTGTATAGCCGTACATGTTGGTAATCCTGACGTTAATATGATGACAGAGCAGTCTTTTATGTTTCCATTAAGGGGGGGTGCCCTGTTTTTTTTTATTTCTGTCCTTTTCTCTCTTTCTCTGGCTTGTATCCATTCGGCCCCATTCAGCCAACTATTTTAAGACGTTTATCCCCATCTAGGTGTCGATTTCTTCCTGGCGAGCGATAGCGAGCCAGCATTATATGAAGAAATCTGGCTTCGCCGGAGACATTTTTCTATCGAAAAATTTACAAATTTAGCTGCTGTCAAACAAAAATAAAAATTATGCTGGCTCGCTACCGCTCACCAGTAAAAAATTGACACCTGGATGGGGTTAACGTCTTAAAACAGTAGGCTGAATGGGGCCAAATGGATACAAGCCAGAGAAAGATAAAAAAGGACAGAACAAAAACAGGTCACCCCCCTTAAGGGAGCCCACCTCGCTTTTTTCTCTTTCTCTCCCTCTCTCTTTGGCTTGTACCCATTCGGCCCCATTCAGCCTACTATTTTAAGACGTTTACCCCCATCCAGGTGTCAATATTTTCCTGGCGAGCGGTAGCGAGCCAACATATATATATTTTGTTTTGACAGCAAGCTAAATTTGTACATTTTTCGATAGAAACATTTCTCCGGCGAAGCCGGATTTCTCCATACAATGCTGGCTCGCTATCGCTCGCCAGGAAGAAATATACACCTTGATGGGGATAAACGTCTTAAAACAGTTGGCTGAATGGGGCCGAACGGATACAAGCCAGGGAAAGAGAGAAAAGGAGAGAAAGATAAAAAACAAAAAAGCCGGTGACCCCCTTAATTATGGAGAAGTCACCTGATGATGGAGTAAGCCTTCCGCCAGGGCAACCAACAATTTCTTTTCTTTGTCAATATTAAAACCTTTCGTGACATTTAGGCACGTGTTTTTTTTTTTGTTTTTTTTTTTGTGGAAGTCTAGGGAGCAAAATAAAAACCTCCCCTTGGGATACAAATTGGAGCTACTCCAAAACCTTTACATGTTGTGCGCTATAAACCAATGTACTTTAAGTGGTCCTTCTAAAATTCATCGCATCTTAACCTCTCGACGATTATGACGCGTTAGGCAGTATATTCTGGCTATTATCAAACAATATTATATTGATTTGGAAGGGTAAATGGAAGTCAGAGAGTTAATTGAGACAAGCTTTACCCTTTTCTTTCCCAAAGACCCTTACTAAACTGCACCAAATCGTCTAATGATAGCCAGAATAAACTGTCAAAACGCACCAGGATTCTCAAAGGGTTAACTGAGGTATATAGCGACAGTACAGAAAATATGTTAAGTGCGGTTACTATTAGTAGAAATTATGTGCTTAAGGAAATTGACAGACTGAAACCTCAGAAATCGCCTGGTCCAGATGAGGTATATGGAAGAGTATTAAAAGAGTGCAGAGACAAGCTAAGTTACCCATTAACATTTCTATTTAACAAGTCATTAGAAACAGGCTTAGTTCCAGAAGCTTGGAAGCTTGCAAATGTAGTTCTGATCTTCAAGAAGGTGATAAATCAATAGCATCCAATTACCGTCTCACATCAATCATAGGAAAGTTGCTAGAGTCAATTATTGCAAGGAAAATTAAAAACCACCTAGAAACATTTAACTTGATAAATTCTTCTTGGCATAGATTCACTCAGGGACGTTCTTGCCTTACTAATTTACTTAGCTTTTTCTCAGAGGTATATGAAGCAGTAGATAATGACAAGTCATATGATATAATATATTTAGATTTCAGTAAAGCTTTCGACAGAGACCCTCATGAGATTTTGATGAGAAAGGTTGAGGCGCATGGAATAGGTGGTTCGTTGTTGGGATGGATTAGGTCATGGCTAATTGGTAGGAAGCAGAGAGTCAGCATAAATGGTACAATGTCACAATGGGGTGCAGTCAAAAGTGGTGTCCCCCAGGGATCTGCATTAGGCCCTCTGTTGCTTGTTATATACATAATGTCCTTGATTTAGGTATAACTAGTAGGATAAGTAAATTCGCAGACGATACCAAAATGGGGAGAAAAATCAATTCTGATAGCGACTTAGAGTGCCTCCAATAGAATCTAGATACATTACACGAATGGTCAGTAAATTGGCAGATGAATTTTAACATTGACAAATACAAAGTATTAAAGATAGGAAAGATGCAAAACATAACTAATATGGAATTTAAAAACTCAGACTGTGAGAAAGATCTGGGTGTGTTTGTTAGCAATAATTTGAAGCCTAGAAAACAGTGTATAAGCGTTCGTAACAAGGCAAACAGATTTCTCGGGTTCATCTCTAGGAGTGTGAGTAACGGAACTGCTGATGTTATTTTAAAACTTTACTTGTCATTAGTGAGACCCCATATGGATTATACTGTTCAATGTTGGTGTCCTTATTACAGGATGGACATAGATTCATTGGAGGGAGTACAACGTAGAATGAAAAACAAATATCCATAATATTAGAAACCTTCCATATGATAAAAGGTTGAAGAAATTAGGCTTACATTCATTAGAACGACGCAGAGTTAAAGGGGATATGATAGAGGTGTGCTAGTGGGTTAGTGGGATTAATAAAGGGGACATGAAAAATGTGTTGAAGCTCGGTGATAGCGAAAGAACTCGAACAAATGGTTTCAAACTAGATAAATTTTGTTTAAAAAAAGACATAAGCAAGTTTTGGTTTGGTAACAGAGTTGTAGACATGTGGAATAGGTTACCGAGTGATATGGTAGGACCAAGAACGATAGAAAACTTCAAAATAAAATTAGATAGGCATATGGACAAGATGTTATGGGTTGGGTGTGAGGAGGATCTGCGGGGTGTAGGCCAATCGGCCCTCTGCGGGCTCCCGTTTTCTTGTGTTGACCTCTGACCATTTTGGTGAGGTCGGTCCTCATGGTGTTGGTGAGTTGGGCCTATGATTAGGCCTTATAATTGAGGTTGGGTGTGACAGGGATCTGCCTTGTGTGGACCAATCGGATTTCTGCAGACTCCCGTTTTCTTATAAAAGGTAAACAGGAAGGGTATATATAGAGGGTGGAGGATCAGAGGAGGCGAAAATCAGGGGGCAAAAGTCTCCTATTGGTGGAGGGGTATTCTAGGAGTGCAAAAGGGGGAACTGCTTCACGCAGGCGCACTGGATGCGGGATGGTGTTGGTCGGGTGGCGGGGTCAAAGCTGATTGGCTGCGTGTCGAGGGGCGTGGCCTAAGTTGTGTGGTCCGTGTGGCGCCGGCAGAAGACGAAGCTGAAGGAGGTAGGGCGGGGGGCGAGGAGGGGCGTTAGGTCCTGTAGGGTAGTGCCTTTTGGCAGAAGGAAGGATCTGAAGGTCTAGAGTTTAGTTGTTGATGTTAGGATGTAAGGCTTAAAGACCTGGAGAAAATGCAAGTGCCTGAATGAATTCTTACACCATTTGACTTGGAAATACAAAATTAAGATATTAACTCTACTAATACTAATATTAAGGTACTACTATAATTCCACATATTTATTGTATCATAATATGCATGTAATACGTTTCTTTTTTCACAACATATTATATTATTCTTATTTTTAAATGTTTGGGGGTCGATGAATATTTGAATAATTTTAAACTTCATTAAGGGGTCAATGAGCTGAAGAGTTTGGGAATCCCTGAATATATATATATATATATATATATATATATACAAATATATATATATATACATATATATATAACTGTCTTCGTAGCGCAATGGATAAATGCACTGAATTTCGGTGTGAGCATCCTAGGTTCGAATCCCTGGACTGCCACATGTACAGTATTTGTTGATTTCATTAATTGAGTTTAGGAGTAAAGTCGGTTGGTGGAGGGAACATAATATATATTTATATATATATATATATATACAGTATATATATATATATATATATATATATATATATATATATATATATACCGGTATATACTGTATATATATATATATATATATATATATATATATATATATAGATATATATATATATATAATATATATATATATATATATATATATATATATATAGATATATATATATATAATATATATATATATATATATATATATATATATGTAAGGCAATCTCGAAAATTGCAGGAATAATATTGCTCAGTAATCAACTTCAAAATACCACAATAAACCCCCAAGCGTAAAGGGGGGGGGGGGGGGGAAGGAGGGTATATACCAACTTCTTGTCTTAACGAATGGCGCAAACAGAATTAAAATCGGACCATTAGTTTAGGAATTCGTATTTGACTTGGCCTCCCAGAAGGGCCCAAATGATTAATTGGTTGTAAAAGATTGAAGCTATATTAATTATAAGTTACTGTGTAGGTGTTATGCTGCTCTTAAACGTACACCACCAGATGTAATAATTGTGTGTGTAAGTGTAGGCTACTCTGTGTGTGTGTGTGTGTGTGTGTATGTGAAGGTGTATGTATGCATGTACAAAGGAGTACAAAGGAAATCAAGCAACAACAGATCTAGTGACCCTTCTAGGTTGCTTGTCCTCCAAAACACTGAGGATCAAGTGTCCAAACAGTGGTTTAGAGTGGGTAAGGGAACATTGGAAAGGGAAATACTGCCCTGGAACTAATGTCCGTGGCAGGATTAGGAAGTTAGTAGGGGACAGATGGGTTAGTAACTGAGGGGGGGATAAAATAAAGTTATTCATTTACAAACGCAGTCAGTCGCGGGTTTGATGCGAGATATTTGTCTAGGCGGAGTTTAAATGAATCAACGGTGATGCAGTCTATAACGTTTCGGGGAAGCCCATTCCACAAGTTGACAACTCGATTGAAGAAGAAATTCTTAGATTCGTGTGAGTTAAAAGATTTACCAATAATTTTGCAACCGTTTCCCCGCGTGTAATTAGATTGGTCGATAGTGAAGTACTTACTACAGTTCATATTGTCGATGCCTTTGATGATTTTGAACACTTGAATTAAGTCACCTCTTAATCTGCGCTGGGTTAAAGGAAATAGATTTAATTCTCTAAGACGCTCTTCGTATGGTTTGTTCTTTAGGCTAGGTATCATTTTGGTAACTCTACGTTGAACTCGTTCTAGCTTGTTTATATCTTTTTGGTAATAAGGGCACCAGGATTGAACGCAGTATTCCAGAAGAGGGCGGACTAATGAATTGTAAAGGGTGAGGATAACTTCTTTGGATTTATGCTCAAATGACCTGCCTATAAAGCCAATTATTTTGTTTGCCTTCTTAACAACTTCTGAACATTGTTGACTCGGTTTTAGGTTACTCGATATTGTTACTCCCAGATCGGTTTCTCTGTTTACATTCTTAAGCTGAGTGCCATTCATCGAATAGTTCGCTTTCTCATTTAGGTATCCGATATGTAGTACTTTACATTTATCCGCATTGAAACTCATTTGCCAAATTTGGGCCCAACATGACAATTTATCTAGATTGTGTTGCATATCGTCAACTTGTTCTTTTGAGAGTACGCTATTTGCAATTTTTGTATCGTCAGCAAATTTTGAGATTGTACAGGTGAGACCCTCATCTATGTCGTTGATGTAAATTAGAAAGAGAATTGGTCCTAGTACCGATCCCTGGGGTACCCCGCTACTTACATTGGTCCATTTTGATGCCTTACCGTTTATGACTACTCTTTGCTTTCTGTCGCTGAGCCAATTTTCTATCCATTTCAACACACCGTCTTGTATTCCATGCGCTTTTAGTTTTAGCAGTAAACGTTTGTGGGGAACTTTGTCAAAGGCCTTTTGAAAATCAAGGTATATAATATCTACAGCTTTACTCTCATCGTAGAGGTTGAGGATATCGTGGAAGAAGTCTAAGAGGTTTGTTAAACAGGAACGTTTTTACGAAAGCCGTGTTGAGTATCTTTAAGTATGTTATTTTCCTCTAAGTGATTTACGAGTCTGTCTCGTATGACCGTTTCTAGCATTTTACATACAACTGAGGTTAAGCTAATTGGACGATAGTTACTGGGTAGGGATTTGCTGCCTTTTTTGAATATCGGTGTTACGTTGGCTAGCTTCCACTGATCGGGCATAGTTCCAGACTGCAAGGATTTATTGAATAGTAATGTCAGTGGTTTAGAGAGCTCATCCTTAGCTTCCTTTAGAACTCTAGGCGAGATTGTATCAGGTCCAGGCGTTTTATTTACCTTGAGTTTATCTAAACAATTCAATACTTCTCTCTCTGTAACGGTGATATTGCTTAGAACATCTGAATTATCAATCTGAATCGGCGATGGTGTAGGGATATCACTGAGGTCTTCTGTTGTAAAAACTGATGCAAAGAAGGTATTGAGGGCATTACTCATTTGTTCTTCGTCTTTGGTGTATTCTCCATTTTCATCGACTAACGGTCCAACAGTTGAAGTAACAACTTTTTTCTTTCTGATATAACTATAGAATTCTTTCGGGTTTGTTTTACTTTGATTCGCAATATGTAACTCTAAGGTCTTTTTACTTTGCTTAATTAACTTTTTGGCTTTGCGTCGTAGCTCTACAAATTTCAGCCGTTCTTCGTCATTTTGTGAGGATTTTAATCTATCATTAGCACATTTTTTAGCAAGCAGGCAGTTTGAAATATCTTTATTCCACCATTTGGGCTTATTATTATGGCCTGGACGCCGAGTTTTTGATGGTATGCAGTCTTGCACTGCTTTTAGGTAAGTGGCTTCGAATAACTTCCAAGATGTATTTATGTCGTTATTGTGAATTAAAAAGCTCCAGTCAGTTTCTTTAAACATAGCTCTAAGTTTATGGAAGTTTGCTTTCTTGAAATTAGGGACTTTTTCGATGCTACTATTTGGTTCGTTACTAGTAAACTTTAAAGTGAAAGTTATCGTACGATGGTCGCTGTTACTGAATTCATCACCAACATTCAAATTCTGTATTAATTCTTCTTTTGTTGCAAGTACAATGTCAAGAACGTTATTACCACGGGTCGGCGTTCCAACAAATTGATAAAGCGAACTCTCTTGCAAGTTCGTATACAAGTCATGTCCGGAGTGTGAAGTAAGAGTATCGCCCCACTTGGTCACAGGTAAATTAAAGTCACCAAAAATTACGGTATCTTGCGAGTTACTTACATCTGCAATTTGTTCGTAAATTTCTCGGTCAGTTTGCACTGATTGAGCTGGAGGTCTGTATATTAATGCAAGTATTATTTTGGTACCTTTATTATTCTTTATTAGCACAAAAGATGCGTCGACGTTCACAATTTGAGGTTTTGACAAGAGGGTAGGGTTAAGACTTTCTTTGATATAAAGTAAAACGCCACCTCCATTTCGATTTATTCGGCTTTTCTCAAACATTACATAACCGGGAAGTGAATACTCTGCTAAAAAGTCTCTATCTTCTGTATTGAGCCAAGATTCTGTTATGCCAATCACATCATAATTTTCTGTAAACACTAGCTCCTCTAAATCTGAAAATTTATTGCGTATGCTACGAGCGTTTGCATAGAAAACCTTTAAATTTGTTATTTTAGAACTCACGGAACGCTCTTTAATAATATTTTTGGTTCTTGTCGGATCTACATTTATGTTCATGGCTGTCCTCGGTCCTCGCTGTCTTCGGTCCTTATCGCTGGTGGTCCTCGGTTGCCTCTGTTTTTTTCTTGGCGTTGGATGATTTATGTCACTGCTGCTTCTTCTCGGATGGCGTTTTTTGATCCATGGCTGCGGACTGCTTCGTGTAGGAGACAACCCATGCGTGCTGAACCCACAGGGTTTAGATGAGTGCCATCCTTGCGGAACAGAGTAGGCTGGTTGTAGAAGTTGTCCCAGAGGTTGATGAATTCAACTTCTTCCCTCAGACACAAATGTTTTAGTCGGCTATTTGTGCTGAAAGCCTTGTCGTAGAATTTGTCAGGTGCGTCGATCTTGGGGAGAATGCCTGAGATGATGATATTCCTTGACATGTTTTTGTAGTGCTGGATCATCTTGCGATATTTCTCCATCAACTCTTCGGATCTGGTGCGCATGACGTCATTTGAACCAGCATGGATGACAAAAAGGGTATTTTCATTTGCATCCTTTGTGGTATCTTCGAAGGCTTCCACAATGTCGTCCAGTCCAGCTCCTGGGATGCAAAATCTTTTTCGTTGATTTGGGACTCTGTCGCAGAACTCTTCGACCTGTCCTCGTAGGATGGAATCCCCCACGAGCCTGGTCTCTTCTGGTTCGTCTTCCAACATACACATTATGTGTATGTGTGTGTGTGAAGGTGTGTGTGTGTGTGTGTGAAAGTGTGTGTTTGTGTGTGTAAGTGTACTCTACGTGTGTGTGTGTGTGTGTGAAGGTGTGTGTGTGTGTGTGTGTGTGAAGGGGTGTTTGTGTGTGTGTGTCCTCAAAATACGTCAGCACGCCTCCCACACACACTGTTCCTTCCACCACCTCCACCACCACCATTATCACCAGTTTACTTCACCATCACCATCATCATCACCACTACCATCATCATTACCACTACCACCACATCCATCATCACCACCACCACTACCAGAGCCACCGTTTACTCCACCACCACCATCACCATCACCACCACCATCACCATCATCCTCACCACCACCACCATCATCCTCATCACTACCACTACCAGAGCCACCGTTCAGTTCACCACCACCATCACCACCATCATTATCACCACCATCATTACCACCACCATCACCATCATCGCCACTATCACCACCACCATTATCCTCACCACCACTCCCATCATCATGACCATCATCATCACTGCCACCATCACCATTTTCTTCACCATCATCTCCATCACCAACACCTCCCCCACCACTATTTACTTCACCTCCGCCACCACCGCCACCAAATTCTCCACCATCACCTCCAACACCACCACCAACACCATTATCTTCACCACCACCCCCACTACCACCATCTCCACCACCATCACCTCCACCACCATTTTTCATCTCCGCCCCTCTTTTCTTTTTCCTCTTCATCACTTCTACGAACTAGATTGGTCTGCCCCGAATCTGCTCTCTCTCTCTCTCTCTCTCTCTCTCTCTCTCTCTCTCTCTCTCTCTCTCTCTCTCTCTCTCTCTCTCTCTCTCTCAGTAGAGTTGATATAGACAGAGTTTAGACATAGTTTTGTATATTGTACAGTAAGTATATTGCACTACACACTCTCTTTTATTGTACAGTAAGTATATTGCTCTACACACTCTCTTTTATTGTACAGTAAGTATATTGCACTACACACTCTCTTTTATTGTACAGTAAGAATATTGCACTACACACTCTCTTTTATTGTACAGTAAGTATATTGCACTACACACACTCTTTTATTGTGCAGTAAGTATATTGCACTACACACACTCTTTTATTGTACAGTAAGTATATTGTACTACACACTCTCTTTTATTGTACAGTAAGTATATTGCACTACACACTCTCTTTTATTGTACAGTAAGTATATTGCACTACACACACTCTTTTATTGTACAATAAGTATATTGCACTACACACTCTCTTTTATTGTACAGTAAGTATATTGCACTACACACTCTCTTTTATTGTACAGTAAGTATATTGCACTACACACACTCTTTTATTGTACAGTAAGTATATTGCACTACACACTCTCTTTTATTGTACAGTAAGTATATTGCACTACACACTCTCTTTTATTGTACAGTAAGTATATTGCACTACACACTCTCTTTTATTGTACAGTAAGTATATTGCACTACACACTCTCTTTTATTGTACAGTAAGTATATTGCACTACACACTCTCTTTTATTGTACAGTAAGTATATTGCACTACACACTCTCTTTTATTGTACAGTAAGTATATTGCACTACACACTCTCTTTTATTGTACAGTAAGTATATTGCACTACACACACTCTTTTATTGTACAGTAAGTATATTGCACTACACACTCTCTTTTATTGTACAGTAAGTATATTGCACTACACACTCTCTTTTATTGTACAGTAAGTATATTGCACTACACACTCTCTTTTATTGTACAGTAAGTATATTGCACTACACACTCTCTTTTATTGTACAGTAAGTATATTGCACTACACACTCTCTTTTATTGTACAGAAAGTATATTGCACTACACACTCTCTTTTATTGTACAGTAAGTATATTGCACTACACACTCTCTTTTATTGTACAGTAAGTATATTGCACTACACACTCTCTTTTATTGTACAGTAAGTATATTGCACTACACTCTCTCTTTTATTGTACAGTAAGTATATTGCACTACACACACTCTTTTATTGTACAGTAAGTATATTGCCCTACACACTCTCTTTTATTGTACAGTAAGTATATTGCACTTCACACTCTCTTTTATTGTACAGTAAGTATATTGCACTACACACTCTCTTTTATTGTACAGTAAGTATATTGCACTACACACTCTCTTTTATTGTACAGTAAGTATATTGCACTACACACTCTCTTTTATTGTACAGTAAGTATATTGCACTACACACACTCTTTTATTGTACAGTAAGTATATTGCACTACACACTCTCTTTTATTGTACAGTAAGTATATTGCACTACACACTCTCTTTTATTGTACAGTAAGTATATTGCACTACACACTCTCTTTTATTGTACAGTAAGTATATTGCACTACACACTCTCTTTTATTGTACAGTAAGTATATTGCACTACACACTCTCTTTTATTGTACAGTAAGTATATTGCACTACACACTCTCTTTTATTGTACAGTAAGTATATTGCACTACACACTCTCTTTTATTGTACAGTAAGTATATTGCACTACACACTCTCTTTTATTGTACAGTAAGTATATTGCACTACACACTCTCTTTTATTGTACAGTAAGTATATTGCACTACACACTCTCTTTTATTGTACAGTAAGTATATTGCACTACACACACTCTTTTATTGTACAGTAAGTATATTGCACTACACACTCTCTTTTATTGTACAGTAAGTATATTGCACTACACACTCTCTTTTATTGTACAGTATGTATATTGCACTACACACACTCTTTTATTGTACAGTAAGTATATTGCACTACACACTCTCTTTTATTGTACAGTAAGTATATTGCACTACACACTCTCTTTTATTGTACAGTAAGTATATTGCACTACACACTCTCTTTTATTGTACAGTATGTATATTGCACTACACACACTCTTTTTATTGTACAGTAAGTATATTGCACTACACACTCTCTTTTATTGTACAGTAAGTATATTGCACTACACACTCTCTTTTATTGTACAGTAAGTATATTGCACTACACACTCTCTTTTATTGTACAGTAAGTATATTGCACTACACACACTCTTTTATTGTACAGTAAGTATATTGCACTACACACTCTCTTTTATTGTACAGTAAGTATATTGCACTACACACTCTCTTTTATTGTACAGTAAGTATATTGCACTACACACTCTCTTTTATTGTACAGTAAGTATATTGCACTACACACTCTCTTTTATTGTACAGTAAGTATATTGCACTACACACTCTCTTTTATTGTACAGTAAGTATATTGCACTACACACTCTCTTTTATTGTACAGTAAGTATATTGCACTACACACTCTCTTTTATTGTACAGTATGTATATTGCACTACACACACTCTTTTATTGTACAGTAAGTATATTGCACTACACACTCTCTTTTATTGTACAGTAAGTATATTGCACTACACACTCTCTTTTATTGTACAGTAAGTATATTGCACTACACACTCTCTTTTATTGTACAGTATGTATATTGCACTACACACACTCTTTTATTGTACAGTAAGTATATTGCACTACACACTCTCTTTTATTGTACAGTAAGTATATTGCACTACACACTCTCTTTTATTGTACAGTAAGTATATTGCACTACACACTCTCTTTTATTGTACAGTAAGTATATTGCACTACACACACTCTTTTATTGTACAGTAAGTATATTGCACTACACACTCTCTTTTATTGTACAGTAAGTATATTGCACTACACACTCTCTTTTATTGTACAGTAAGTATATTGCACTACACACTCTCTTTTATTGTACAGTAAGTATATTGCACTACACACTCTCTTTTATTGTACAGTAAGTATATTGCACTACACACTCTCTTTTATTGTACAGTAAGTATATTGCACTACACACTCTCTTTTATTGTACAGTAAGCATATTGCACTACACACTCTCTTTTATTGTACAGTCAGTATATTGCACTACACACACTCTTTTATTGTACAGTAAGTATATTGCACTACACACTCTCTTTTATTGTACAGTAAGTATATTGCACTACACACTCTCTTTTATTGTACAGTAAGTATATTGCACTACACACTCTCTTTTATTGTACAGTAAGTATATATTGCACTACACACTCTTTTATTGTACAGTAAGTATATTGCACTACACACTCTCTTTTATTGTACAGTAAGTATATTGCACTACACACTCTCTTTTATTGTACAGTAAGTATATTGCACTACACACTCTCTTTTATTGTACAGTAAGTATATTGCACTACACACTCTCTTTTATTGTACAGTAAGTATATTGCACTACACTCTCTTTTATTGTACAGTAAGTATATTGCACTACACACTCTCTTTTATTGTACAGTAAGCATATTGCACTACACACTCTCTTTTATTGTACAGTCAGTATATTGCACTACACACTCTCTTTTATTGTACAGTAAGTATATTGCACTACACACTCTTTTATTGTACAGTAAGTATATTGCACTACACACTCTCTTTTATTGTACAGTAAGTATATTGCACTACACTCTCTCTTTTATTGTACAGTAAGTATATTGCACTACACACTCTCTTTTATTGTACAGTAAGTATATTGCACTACACAATTAAAGAGAGTGTGTAGTGCAATATACTTACTGTACAATAAAAGAGAGTGTGTAGTGCAATATACTTACTGTACAATAAAAGAGTGTGTGTAGTGCAATATACTTTCTATGAGCATATAGAGATAGAAAGTATATTGCACTACACACACTCTTTTATTGTACAGTAAGTATATTGCACTACACACTCTCTTTTATTGTACAGTAAGTATATTGCACTACACACTCTCTTTTATTGTACAGTAAGTATATTGTACTACACACTCTCTTTTATTGTACAGTAAGTATATTGCACTACACACTCTCTTTTATTGTACAGTAAGTATATTGCACTACACACTCTCTTTTATTGTACAGTATGTATATTGCACTACACACTCTCTTTTATTGTACAGTAAGTATATTGCACTACACACTCTCTTTTATTGTACAGTATGTATATTGCACTACACACTCTCTTTTATTGTGCAGTAAGTATATTGCACTACGCTCTCTGTTTTATTGTACAGTATGTATATTGCACTACACACTCTCTTTTATTGTGCAGTAAGTATATTGCACTACACACCCTCTTTTATTGTGCAGTAAGTATATTGCACTACACACTCTCTTTTATTGTACAGTAAGTATATTGCACTACACACCCTCTTTTATTGTGCAGTAAGTATATTGCACTACACACTCTCTTTTATTGTGCAGTAAGTATATTGCACTACACACCCTCTTTTATTGTGCAGTAAGTATATTGCACTACACACTCTCTTTTATTGTACAGTAAGTATATTGCACTACACACTCTCTTTTATTGTACAGTAAGTATATTGCACTACACACTCTCTTTTATTGTACAGTAAGTATATTGCACTACACACTCTCTTTTATTGTACAGTAAGTATATTGCCCTACACACTCTCTTTTATTGTACAGTAAGTATATTGCACTACACACTCTTTTATTGTACAGTAAGTATATTGCACTACACACTCTCTTTTATTGTACAGTAAGTATATTGCACTACACACTCTCTTTTATTGTACAGTAAGTATATTGACATCTCTTTATTGTACAGTAAGTATATTGCACTACACACTCTCTTTTATTGTACAGTAAGTATATTGCACTTACACACTCTCTTTTATTGTACAGTAAGTATATTGCACTACACACTCTCTTTTATTGTACAGTAAGTATATTGCACTACACACTCTCTTTTATTGTACAGTAAGTATATTGCACTACACACTCTTTTATTGTACAGTAAGTATATTGCACTACACACTCTCTTTTATTGTACAGTAAGTATATTGCACTACACACTCTCTTTTATTATATACAAAGCGTCTTCCTGGAATGGACAGCTAGGACTCTGAAATGTCTTACCGTGTAATTCCTATTAACACACACACACACACACACACATACACACCAACACCAACACACACACACACACAACACATACACACCCACACATCAACACATACCTCAACACATACACACGCACCGACACACACACACACACACACACACACACCCACACAATCAGCCAGACATTTTTCTATAATAGCAAAGGTTCCCACTTGTCACGGGTCAGACCGTGACTGTGATTATATACTATAGGGTTAGCTATATTTCTCGAGCGCGGGAAAAATTGGGGAGGCGGGAACAGCTGTAGAGAAAGGGAGAGAAGAGGGGTGGAGGCACAGGCATAGGCCTGTGTACCGCTAGGCACCTCGCGTACATGTGTGCGTGTGTGCGTTCTTGCTTGTGAGCGTGGGTAGGCCGCCGTTACGCGTACATGTGTGTGTGCGTTCATGTTGTAGGCGTGGTCATAGGGAGTGTCCAGTCTTTTCATTGGCACCAAATTCAAAATGTGATGGGGGAGGGGAAAACCGAGGTTATATAGGGGGCAGGAATGCCCAGGACAGGCCTTATTCTCCTCCTGCCCGACCCCAACGAGATAGTCCAATTTTGTTGTGCCCGCGATGAATGGGTCGGCAGGGCTGCGAGGGCACCTCGTGCCCTAATTCAACCATAATCAGGTGAGTCCAATTCAGTTAGACAAGTGTCAACGTTGATTGAGATATCCAGAGTGATGTGTGGTGGTGAGAGTGATGTGTGGTGGGCGGGCTTGTGTGCGTTGGCCAGTCACCAGGACTGTGCCAGACCGTGCACATGGCCAAGGTTGTGACGCCGACCGAATTAGCTTAATGCTATGGCCGAGAATGGCAGGTGTAAGCATGACCCCACAGAGGGCTTGCTAAAGGCTAGGGATGCCCAGGGCGACATAGTTCTCCTGCGGCGATATCCCACTGATTTAGCTATGCACGTGGCCAGGGGTGTGTGTGGATGTGTGCGGGTGTGGTGAGTGACGCCGTAACGCTTAACCCCACAGAGGGTGAGGTTACCGCTAGAGGATTGTCGGCTTGAAGGGCTTGTCGTACTGCCAGGTTGGAGACCCTAGGATTAGGCAACTCTCATTAGTCTAGCGAGTCACGTGTGTGTGGATGTGTGCGGATGTGTGAGTGACGCCGTAGCATCTTGACCCCACAGAGGGTGATGGTTAACGCTAGAGGAGTGTCGGCTTGAAGGACTTGTCGCACTGCCGTTTTGAGTCCCTTTAATTAGGCAACTCTCATTAGTCTAGCGAGTCACGTAACCGAGGAGTGAGAGGAGTGATGAGTGTGATTGACGGGTACTGTGAGTGTGGGAAAATCTCGTAGTACCTTATTCGATCATGCGGTCATTTGCTGGGCTAGACGATATCACAGTAGACTAAAGGGTTGGTTGATGTGAGATTTCGTGTGACAAGCAGTAATCAGTATAATGATTTGGGGTAATCTTAGGGGAAGTTATAATACTGGGTAATTGTATTTAGGTAAGTGGATTAGATAAGTGGGTTAGATTGAGTGGCTGAGTGTGTGAATGAAATTGTCTCTTTGATAAATGCAATTTCAGTGTCGCTATTCAATAAAACCATTTTAGTAGGAATGTTTGTTTCTTTAATTCTTACTAACTTTAAGAATATAATTATTATCAATATATACCTATCACTACAATACATCGTGTACTCTATTATCCCGCAAGCTGGGAACTGCAATTTTCTTTTCAAATATATTACTGCATCGAGTCAGTATAGATATAAATGTATAGCATGTTCTGGGACTTTTGTTGCCATAATTTCACAAGGGATATTTGTCTATTTTTGATCTAAAGTAACGACACTATCAATTATAGGTTTATTTCCTAGATAATGGGCAAGTGTTACAGTAACTTATTAGTCTTATGATCTATTACAATTGGCGATCTGGACAGGATTACTATTACAATTGGCACCGGGCATGATCTATTACAAGTGGCGACCGTGATACAGGACCAGTTTCTGATGTAGATGTACGGGATAATGAAGGATAGATTGTAAAATTGTGTTCATACAAAAGTAGCCCCACGCGGAGTATTTTTTTTCTTTCCCCTTGTGGTCAAGTCACATCCTGGGAGCGTCGGTGAACCTCCTTGTGTAAACAAGTGAATTCCTTTCCCATCGCTCGCGCGCCCCACATTGTTTCATAATATTTAGTTCTACGATTCGCTTTGAGAAGTAATTGTGTCTGATAATTTTGGTTTGCTTGTCTATAATTGATCTCTGTTGATTTTTGTTTTTGGTGATTGTCGCTGTGATTTTATGCCATGTGAATAGTTTCCTTTAATATTCGTTCATCATACGCAAGTGCTGTGATCGATCGTTTAAGGATTGAGGGAAGTGTTTGTAATCCGGCCGAGTCGTTGTTGTTTCTCTTATTCCGGTATCATAAATCTAGGCAGTTTCAGTTATATGGGTCAGTTGTGTGTCGGGCAGGATTTTTTTTTTTTTTTGCTTTGATTGTTCTATTCCTCTCTTAAAAATCTGTTGTTCCTTGTCAAGGACAAGAGGGAGAGGGAGGGACGAGCATTGGATAGGACGAATTCTAAATAAGTGAGGGATTGCGTAGCAGCAAGGGTTGGGATAGAAAGGGAAGACCATAGGAAAAGTTAGAGGAGACAGAGAGAGCGTCAGAGGAGGCTCGATCCTGCTTAAACTTGGGAAAAGTGTCGGGGTAGTGATGAGAGGGTAGGCCTGCGCAGCTTAGGCTCGCGGAGAGTCTGGGTGTTGTGATGAATAGCAACAGTGCATATTGCTAGCCAGCATCAGGTGAAAACTCGGGAAGGCCATCGTTGAATGAGGTCTGGGGCGTAAGTCGGGTTAAATAGTGGGGAGACTGATGATAGAGGGAGTCAACAATAAGTAGCGTGATATATAATACGGAAGGGAGGGGATGAAATGTTGTTTGTTCGCTTTTATTCTGCCGCTTCCAAATTTTATACAGGTACTGAGTCAGCCAGGCGTTCGTCGGGAGATTGGAGAACCCACGGCAGGAATCCTGGCCCTCAAGAAACTACGCCCAAGGATCCCTCATCAAGTCAAAACAAATGTTTATACCCAGCAGTCCATAGAGTTGAGCCGATTTTTTTTTTTACACTGTTTCTTCACATACCTCATGTAAACCGTGTCTCACAACATCTCTTTTTACATGACATTAGCTGAGCTTAATTGTGTGTTCATTGTAAATGAGTGGGCAAAGCCACTAGTTTTCACTGTAAAAATAAGTGGGTTAACCACAGGTTTATGTCGCTGGCCGTGAATGAGACCTCAGGAGTTTTCCCCTTTCAGTAGAAATTTTAACGTAAATGCAGAGGGGTTTTTCTACTCAAGGGCGATCATTTAATGCACCAGCGACAGGTTAGACTCACACCACAGTATGGAAGACACCCTGAATGACACCTGAGTGATTTTAGCAGAGCAAAATCAATGTTAGTAGGGGGGAATGTCACGGGTCAGACCGTGACTGTGATTATATACTATAGGGTTAGCTATATTTCTCGAGCGCGGGAAAAATTGGGGAGGCGGGAACAGCTGTAGAGAAAGGGAGAGAAGAGGGGTGGAGGCACAGGCATAGGCCTGTGTACCGCTAGGCACCTCGCGTACATGTGTGCGTGTGTGCGTTCTTGCTTGTGAGCGTGGGTAGGCCGCCGTTACGCGTACATGTGTGTGTGCGTTCATGTTGTAGGCGTGGTCATAGGGAGTGTCCAGTCTTTTCATTGGCACCAAATTCAAAATGTGATGGGGGAGGGGAAAACCGAGGTTATATAGGGGGCAGGAATGCCCAGGACAGGCCTTATTCTCCTCCTGCCCGACCCCAACGAGATAGTCCAATTTTGTTGTGCCCGCGATGAATGGGTCGGCAGGGCTGCGAGGGCACCTCGTGCCCTAATTCAACCATAATCAGGTGAGTCCAATTCAGTTAGACAAGTGTCAACGTTGATTGAGATATCCAGAGTGATGTGTGGTGGTGAGAGTGATGTGTGGTGGTGTGCTTGTGTGCGTTGGCCAGTCACCAGGACTGTGCCAGACCGTGCACATGGCCAAGGTTGTGACGCCGACCGAATTAGCTTAATGCTATGGCCGAGAATGGCAGGTGTAAGCATGACCCCACAGAGGGCTTGCTAAAGGCTAGGGATGCCCAGGGCGACATAGTTCTCCTGCGGCGATATCCCACTGATTTAGCTATGCACGTGGCCAGGGGTGTGTGTGGATGTGTGCGGGTGTGGTGAGTGACGCCGTAACGCTTAACCCCACAGAGGGTGAGGTTACCGCTAGAGGATTGTCGGCTTGAAGGGCTTGTCGTACTGCCCGTTTTGAGACCCTTTGATTAGGCAACTCTCATTAGTCTAGCGAGTCACGTGTGTGTGGATGTGTGCGGATGTGTGAGTGACGCCGTAGCATCTTGACCCCACAGAGGGTGATGGTTAACGCTAGAGGAGTGTCGGCTTGAAGGACTTGTCGCACTGCCGTTTTGAGTCCCTTTAATTAGGCAACTCTCATTAGTCTAGCGAGTCACGTAACTGAGGAGGTGAGAGAGAGAGTGATGAGTGTGATTGACGGGTACTGTGAGTGTGGGAAAATCTCGTAGTACCTTATTCGATCATGCGGTCATTTGCTGGGCTAGACGATATCACAGTAGACTAAAGGGTTGGTTGATGTGAGATTTCGTGTGACAAGCAGTAATCAGTATAATGATTTGGGGTAATCTTAGGGGAAGTTATAATACTGGGTAATTGTATTTAGGTAAGTGGATTAGATAAGTGGGTTAGATTGAGTGGCTGAGTGTGTGAATGAAATTGTCTCTTTGATAAATGCAATTTCAGTGTCGCTATTCAATAAAACCATTTTAGTAGGAATGTTTGTTTCTTTAATTCTTACTAACTTTAAGAATATAATTATTATCAATATATACCTATCACTACAATACATCGTGTACTCTATTATCCCGCAAGCTGGGAACTGCAATTTTCTTTTCAAATATATTACTGCATCGAGTCAGTATAGATATAAATGTATAGCATGTTCTGGGACTTTTGTTGCCATAATTTCACAAGGGATATTTGTCTATTTTGATCTAAAGTAACGACACTATCAATTATAGGTTTATTTCCTAGATAATGGGCAAGTGTTACAGTAACTTATTAGTCTTATGATCTATTACAATTGGCGATCTGGACAGGATTACTATTACAATTGGCACCGGGCATGATCTATTACACCACTGTAATCACCAGCCTTGACGTCTAAATTAAACCAGCCTTCAGAATAGACTCTTGGGGATATTCTTATTACTGGATGTCATCAAGTGGTATTATTCTCTTTATTCTTAACCAGGGTCACAGCCTTCTGTTCCCTCTCTTTTTCTCTCTTTCTCTGGCTTGTATCCATTCGGCCACATTCAGCCAACTGTTTTAAGACGTTTATCCCTATCCAGGTGTCGATTTCTTCCTGGCGAGCGATAGCGAGCCGGCATTGTATGGAGAAATCCGGCTTCGCCGGAGACATTTTTCTATCGAAAAATGTACAGATTTAGCTTGCTGTCAAAACAAAAATATATATATGCTGGCTCGCTTCCGCTCGCCAGGAAAATATTGACACCTGGATGAGGGTAACAATCTTAAAACAGTAGGCTGAATGGGGCCGAATGGATGCAAGCCAGATAAAGAGAGAAAGGGAGAGCAAAATTGCAGGTCACCCTTCTTAACCATTTCAGTACTAGGACGCCATATTTGTATATTATTTTGTTCTCTCGGTTTATGATTTGATTTAGCTTAGGAAGGACTCTATATGAATGAGATTGGTATAACCAATTCCAATTGACCACTTGCGAATTTCAAGCTACAAGGAAGTTGGAGCAGAAAATATCTATATATATAAATCAAAATACAAAAATAGTGTAGGTTTCTGATGGATGAAACGTATGATTGATTTGATTTTATGTATATTTGTATATGTACTACGATCATATTATAACAGGTAATGTTGTACTACGATCATATTATAACAGGTAATGTTGTACTACGATCATATTATAACAGGTAATGTTGTACTACGATCATATTATAACAGGTAATGTTGTACTACGATCATATTATAACAGGTAATGTTGTACTACGATCATATTATAACAGGTAATGTTGTACTACGATCATATTATAACAGGTAATGTTATACTACGATCATATTATAACAGGTAATGTTGTACTACGATCATATTATAACAGGTAATGTTGTACTACGATCATATTATAACAGGTAATGTTGTACTACGATCATATTATAACAGGTAATGTTGTACTACGATCATATTATAACAGGTAATGTTGTACTACGATCATATTATAACAGGTAATGTTGTACTACGATCATATTATAACAGGTAATGTTGTACTACGATCATATTATAACAGGTAATGTTATACTACGATCATATTATAACAGGTAATGTTGTACTACGATCATATTATAACAGGTAATGTTGTACTACGATCATATTATAACAGGTAATGTACTGCGATCATATAACAGGTAATGTACTACGATCATATTATAACAGGTAATGTTGTACTACGATCATATTATAACAGGTAATGTTGTACTACGATCATATTATAACAGGTAATGTTGTACTACGATCATATTATAACAGGTAATGTTGTACTACGATCATATTATAACAGGTCATGTTGTACTACGATCATATTATAACAGGTAATGTACTGCGATCATATAACAGGTAATGTACTACGATCATATTATAACAGGTAATGTTGTACTACGATCATATAACAGGTAATGTTGTACTACGATCATATTATAACAGGTCATGTTGTACTACGATCATATTATAACAGGTAATGTACTGCGATCATATAACAGGAAATGTACTACGATCATATAACAGGTAATGTTGTACTACGATCATATTATAACAGGTAATGTTGTACTACGATCATATAACAGGTAATGTACTACGATCATATAACAGGTAATGTACTACGATCATATAACAGGTAATGTTGTACTACGATCATATTATAACAGGTAATGTTGTACTACGATCATATTATAACAGGTAATGTTGTACTACGATCATATAACAGGTAATGTACTACGATCATATAACAGGTAATGTTGTACTACGATCATATTATAACAGGTAATGTTGTACTACGATCATATTATAACAGGTAATGTTGTACTACGATCATATAACAGGTAATGTACTACGATCATATAACAGGTAATGTACTACGATCATATAACAGGTAATGTTGTACTACGATCATATTATAACAGGTAATGTTGTACTACGATCATATTATAACAGGTAATGTTGTACTACGATCATATAACAGGTAATGTACTACGATCATATAACAGGTAATGTTGTACTACGATCATATTATAACAGGTAATGTTGTACTACGATCATATTATAACAGGTAATGTTGTACTACGATCATATTATAACAGGTAATGTTGTACTACGATCATATAACAGGTAATGTTGTACTACGATCATATTATAACAGGTAATGTTATAGACAGCTCCAACTTCCTAATACCATGAAACTCAAAAGTGGTCAATTAAGGGGGGTGACCTGCTTTTTGTTATTTCTGTCCTTTTCTCTCTTTCTCTGGCTCGTATCCATTCGGCCCCATTCAGCCAACTATTTCAAGACGTTTATCCCGATCTAGGTGTAGATTTCTTCCTGGCGAGCGATAGCGAGCCAGCATTATATGAAGAAATCCGGCTTTGCCGGAGAAAATGTTCTATCGAAAAATTTACAAATTTAGCCTGCTGTCAAACAAAAATAAAAAATATGCTGGCTCGCTACCGCTCACCAGTAAAAAATTTACACCTGGATGGGGATAAACGTCTTAAAACAGTAGGCTGAATGGGGCCAAATGGATACAAGCCAGAGAAAGATAGAAAAGGACAGAACAAAAACAGGTCACCCCCCAATTAAGGTGAGGTTATGCTATTATATAATTGCATTTTCTTATCACTATATATTTTCGTCTAGTTTGCTCCCTAGACCTCTATCAAGCTTAATAAAACACCCTCAAGACCTCCCTACAAGATAAATGTGTACATTTTTCGGTAGAAAAATTTCCCAGCCGATAGCCAGTTCCTCTTAAAATTACAGGCTCGCTACCGCTCGCCAGGAAAATATCGACAGCTACATGGTACGAAAGGTCTTAATATTGACAACAAAATGGAGAGAAAGGTTTTAAAATCGTCAAACTAATGAGGCGAACGTCTAAAATATCATAACTAATGTGGCTATTCATGAGGGAGAAGGGGCTCCAGTATAATCCTAATACCTCCCCTTAACCCCTTCACCACCATTAAGTCATTGTCATCATATTCTGGTTACCACAAGACGATTTTCTTTAGTATATAATCTACCTCTATGACTCAAATGGCTAAATACGATCTCAATAAACCCTCTGAATAACATAGGTCCTCTTGAAACTGTATCAAATCGTCTAACTTTAGCCAGAATGAAAGTTAAAAAGACGTCATGGGGGTGAAGGGGTTAACCCGTTGAGTACCAGCGACGTGTGACATATATTATTCCAGCTATATTTTGACGATATTATGCAGCTTAGGAAGGATATTTGTGGTAGTTGAAGTGGTGGGTTGAGATAGTTTGAAGCCTTATTATTGCTAGAGGTCCTTCCTAAGTTGAATAAAATCGTCTAATCATTGCCAGAATAGGATAAAAAGGACGCCCTGGTACTGAATGGGTTAACCCCTTCTCTACCGGCGACGTCTTTTTATTTGATTTCAGCTGCATTTAGACGATTTTATGAAGCTTAGGAAGGATGTATGGTAGCTAAAAGGATCAATTAAGATAGTCTGTAGCCTCTTAATGGGTAGACGTCCTTCCTAAGCTGAGTAATATCGCTTAATAGTTGGCAGAATATAATGAAAAGTACATCACCGGTACAGAAGGGGTTAAAGCTCTGACCTAAATACAACAGAACAAGTGCTATTGGAACACAGCAACAGAGCTACTGGTCCACACGTATCATGCTGCCTGTTAAATTAAGGGGGTAGTACTCGCATTTTCTGGACCCCCTTCTCCCTCATGTTTAGCATATTAGTTTTGAGGTTTTAAGACTTTCGGCCCGTTAGTTTGGTGATTTTGAGACCTTTCGCCTAATTTCTTTGTCAATATTAAGACCTTTCGTGCCCTTTAGGTGTCGATTTTCCTGGCGAGCAATAGCGAACCTCTAATTTTAGAAGGACTCGGCCTCGGCCGGGACATTTTTCTAACGAAAAATGTACACATTTATCTTGAAAGGGGGCTTAGGGGGGGGGGCTTTTCTAAGCTTGATGGAGGTCTAGCGAGGGAAGTAATAAATACATTATTAACCCGTTCAGTACCAGTGACGTCCTTTCCATATTCTGGCAACTATTAGACGATTTAATTCAGCTTAAGAAGGACCCTAGCAATAATAAGGGTTAACAGTATCTCAACCAACCCTTTCAACTACCACAGATCTTTCCTAAACTGCATAATATCGTTTAAATATAGCTAGAATATAATATAAAAGTCGTCCCTGTTACTGAAAGGGTTAAATAAACATATAGACCAAAAACCAAGCACTACGTAACCCGGCGACGTCTTTTCACTCGTTAACCCCTTCTGTACCGGCGAGGTCTTTTCACTCGTTAACCCCTTCTGTACCGGCGACGTCTTTTCACTCGTTAACCCCTTCTGTACCGGCGACGTCTTTTCACTCGTTAACCCCTTCTGTACCGGCGACGTCTTTTCACTCGTTAACCCCTTCTGTACCGGCGACGTCTTTTCACTCGTTAACCCCTTCTGTACCGGCGACGTCTTTTCACTCGTTATACCCTTCTGTACCGGCGACGTCTTTTCACTCGTTAACCCCTTCTGTACCGGCGACGTCTTTTCACTCGTTAACCCCTTCTGTACCGGCGACGTCTTTTCACTCGTTATCCCCTTCTGTACCGGCGACGTCTTTTCACTCGTTATACCCTTCTGTACCGGCGACGTCTTTTCACTCGTTATCCCCTTCTGTACCGGCGACGTCTTTTCACTCGTTAACCCCTTCTGTACCGGCGACGTCTTTTCACTCGTTATCCCCTTCTGTACCGGCGACGTCTTTTCACTCGTTATCCCCTTCTGTACCGGCGACGTCTTTTCACTCGTTAACCCCTTCTGTACCGGCGACGTCTTTTCACTCGTTAACCCCTTCTGTACCGGCGACGTCTTTTCACTCGTTATCCCCTTCTGTACCGGCGACGTCCCTTTTATCCCCTTCTGTACCGGCGACGTCTTTTCACTCGTTATACCCTTCTGTACCGGCGACGTCTTTTCACTCGTTAACCCCTTCTGTACCGGCGACGTCTTTTCACTCGTTATCCCCTTCTGTACCGGCGACGTCTTTTCACTCGTTAACCCCTTCTGTACCGGCGACGTCTTTTCACTCGTTATACCCTTCTGTACCGGCGACGTCTGTTCACTCGTTAACCCCTTCTGTACCGGCGACGTCTTTTCACTCTATATACTCTTCTGTACCGGCGACGTCTTTTCACTCGTTAACCCCTTCTGTACCGGCGACGTCTTTTTACTCGTTAACCCCTTCTGTACCGGTGACGTCTTTTCACTCGTTATCCCCTTCTGTACCGGCGACGTCTTTTCACTCGTTAACCCCTTCTGTACCGGCGACGTCTTTTCACTCGTTAACCCCTTCTGTACCGGCGACGTCTTTTCACTCGTTATCCCCTTCTGTACCGACGACGTCTTTTCACTCGTTATACCCTTCTGTACCGGAGACGTTTTTTCACTCGTTAACCCCTTCTGTACCGACGACGTCTTTTCACTCGTTATCTCCTTCTGTACCGGCGACGTGTTTTCACTCGTTATCCCCTTCTGTACCGGCGACGTCTTTTCACTTGTTAACCCCTTCTGTACCGGCGACGTCTTTTCACTCGTTATCCCCTTCTGTACCGGCGACGTCTTTTCACTCGTTAACCCCTTCTGTACCGGCGACGTCTTTTCACTCGTTAACCCCTTCTATACCGGCGACGTCTTTTCACTCGTTATCCCCTTCTGTACCGGCGACGTGTTTTCACTCGTTATCCCCTTCTGTACCGGCGACGTCTTTTCACTTGTTAACCCCTTCTGTACCGGCGACGTCTTTTCACTCGTTATCCCCTTCTG
This sequence comes from Paralithodes platypus, assembly GCA_032716605.1. NCBI lineage: Eukaryota > Metazoa > Arthropoda > Malacostraca > Decapoda > Lithodidae > Paralithodes > Paralithodes platypus. The sequence continues at coordinate 22,544,119 of CM064509.1, read as the reverse complement.
TACCGGCGACGTCTTTTCACTCGTTAACCCCTTCTGTACCGGCGACGTCTTTTCACTCGTTAACCCCTTCTATACCGGCGACGTCTTTTCACTCGTTATCCCCTTCTGTACCGGCGACGTCTTTTCACTCGTTAACCCCTTCTGTACCGGCGACGTCTTTTCACTCGTTATCCCCTTCTGTACCGGCGACGTCTTTTCACTCGTTAACCCCTTCTGTACCGGCGACGTGTTTTCACTCGTTATCCCCTTCTGTACCGGCGACGTCTTTTCACTCGTTAACCCCTTCTGTACCGGCGACGTCTTTTCACTCGTTATCCCCTTCTGTACCGGCGACGTCTTTTCACTCTTTAACCCCTTCTGTACCGGCGACGTCTTTTAAACTTTACTCTGGCTATTAGTAGACGATTGTATTCAGTTTAAAAAGGGCCTCTAAAAAGCTTCTAACTATCTCAATTAACCATTTTCACTACCACAGATCCTTCTTAAACTGAACACAATAATCTAAATATAGCTAGAATATACTTCCAAAGACGTCGCCGGTACAGAAGGGGTTAATGGGAGGTGGTTTCATTCTGGATCCCCATCTTGCTCATGTTTAGCCCCATTAGTTTTGACGTTTTAGGACGTTCGCCCCAATAGTATGGCTATTTTTAAATCTTTCATCCCATTTTGTCAATTTTAAGACCTTTCGTGCCATTTAGGGGTCGTTTTCCTCTGGTAAGCGATAGCGAGCCTGCAATTTAGCAAGGGGGGCACTTTATTAGCTAAAAATGCACATATGTATTTCATAAGGGGTCTTCGGGGTATTTTTATAAGCTTGATGGACTTATAGAAAGGAGATAAATTTGTGCATTTCGGTAAAAAAAACTTCCTTCTAAATTGCAGGCTGGCTGTCGCTCGCCAGAAAATGTAAACTCGACACCTAAATGGCATATACATATTAATATTGACAAAGAAATAGGGCGAAAGGTCTTAAAATCGTTAAATTATATGGCAAACGTCTTAAAGTCTCAAAATGAATGGGGCTAAACGTGAAGGAGAAGGTGGTCCAGAACCAAAGCCCTTACCCAGTGACTCCCCTATTGTCTCCCTAAGGTAATGTACAATATCCAAGGTACTGTACAGGTAATTATGGGGGGCAGTAAAGGGAGACCTTTCTGGACCTCCCCTGTTTCGCTCCATAAGTTTGAGATTTTAAGACGTTTCAGTCCATAAATTTGTCGATTATAATACACTTCACCCCATTCAGGTGTCGATTTGTTTTATTTTATTTTGTTCTGGCCAGGCGTCAGAGAGCCTTTAACTTAATTACATTGGCCTTCGGCCGGGACATTTTCGGTCTGGATATTGTTCTATTAAAAAAAAACACAAATTTAGTTTTAAAGATGGTATGGATGGGCTTGTTTTAGTTCAACGGAAAACTGGGCAGGCTTTTTTGTTAGCCTAGGAGACAAAATGCATTGTTCGAAAGTGGTAAATGGAAGCAAAATCTTCACTAATAATTAAACCCAATATCATAATATCCCTCAAGACGTCGGAGCAGATAGTGTTATAGGAACAGTGGTTGATAATAATCCTGTATAAATACATCCATACAAATTCAGCATACTTATTATCCATCAGAAACTTACATAATTATTTAATTTTTATTGAATATCAATGTTTTACGGCTCCAACTTCCTTATAGCCTGAAACTTACAAGTTATTTGACCACTTGCGAGTTTCAGGCTATAAGGAAGTTGGAGCCGTAAACATTGATATAAAAATAGAAAGGCAATAATAATGTGGGTTTTTGATGGATAAAAGGTATGTTGAATTGGGTTGTTATGTATTTATGAATGTACTACAACCGTATTATAGCTGATAATTCTGCTAAATATCGATGTCTACAGCTCCAACTTCCTTAACCCGGGAGCTGCGGGGAGACTCTTAAGAGTTCCCCCGGCGCACTGCGGGTAGACTCTTAAGAGCAGAGACTTTGAACACGTACCAAAACCGCGCGTTTATAGCCAGGCGGCTGAAAATTGGTGTGGGTATTGTACTACATGTCAACTCTCGATACCACCCCGCCAAACGCTCGCCCCGCACTCGTGCAAGCACCACCGCGCCAGTAACCACGCACTAGTCATGGAGCCTACACGTCCCTCACGCTCGCTCCCTGATGACACAACCAGCCCCCCTCCTGGTGGTGTTAGCCGCCGTGGAAGGCAGAGGGTGGCTGCCAAAGACCCTAGCTACCAGTACGACACGCCCTACAGCTCAGAGGACGAATCACCAGCACCAAAAGCACGTAAAAAACGTGCAAGCAGGGCAATGGCCCAGAGGTCATTGGTCTTTCGGGACACTGCCACCACGACCCAGGCCACTGCAACAACCACTACCACCACCACTGCCACCACTGCCACCCCTGCCACCCCTGCCACCGGTACCAGCGACGCAGGAGGCCGCCCTTGGGGCTGCATTACCTGCGGGGCAGGAAAAATGAAAGGCACGGCGTAGGGAAAAGAACCCGAACGCCATCCACAGTGCCCCAGCCACCGCCACCACCACAAGCCGCCCCTGGCCCAGCTGCCCCTGCCGCCCGTGCTGCCGCGGCCGCCCCGGCCGGCCCTGCTGCCCGTGCCGCCCCTGCCGCCCCTGCCCAAGGAACAGGGAAGGGGAGGGGGAAAGGGAGAGGGAAAGGGACTGGGGAAGCGGCAGCTGGCGCTGGTGGGCCTGCCGGCGCTGCTGGCCCTGCCGCCCCTGCCGCCCCTGCTGCCCCTGCCGCCCCTGCCGCCCCTGCCGCCCCTGCCCAAGGAAACAGGGAAGGGGAAGGGGAAAGGGGAGAGGGGAAAGCGACTGGGGAAAGCGACTGCTGGCCCTGGTGTCCCTGCCGGCCCTGCTGCCCCTGCCGCCCCTGCCGCCCCTGCTGCCCCTGCCGCCCCTGCCGCCCCCTCCTGAGGGACAGAGGGGAGGGCGACAGGCGCCACCATCATCTTGCCATCAAGCCACGCACCACTGCTGCCCCTGCGCCGCCGCCCCCTGCCGCCGCCGCCGCCCCTGCCGCCGCCCCTTGCCACCACCTCTGCTGTCCCTGTCCATAAGACTCCCGCACGTGCCAAGTGACCCCGGAAAACTCTTACACCATCTAAGTATGCCGCCCTGCTGTTTTGATGGTGATTCGCAGGACATTGGCAGCCCGGGTTTCGACGACGAAGCCCTAGCACGGGACCAAGGGTGGGGGGATTGGGAGTGGACAGTGGGAGTGAGTCCGACGTCGGTGACGAAACGAGGAAGGGCAATCGTCTGTCGAGTGAAGAGGAGGGTAATGATGATGAAGTGCTGTATCGCGACCATGGAAGCGATATTTCAGACGCAGAAGAAGACGCAGACGACATTCCGATCCCTGGCATGCCTTCGTTCGATTGGTCTGACGGGGTCAATTTTGTACCTGACGTGCCCCAGTTCAATCCTGGGACGTCAGGAACAACTGACAACTGGCCCTGTGATGATCAAGCGAACGAAAGCGACTTCTTCCTCGCTTTTTTCGACATGGAGGTAATGACGTACATCGTTGCCCAAACAAACGCCTACTACAGGTGGGTGTTTGGCAGATTGGACGTCCTTTCTCCAAAAGCGAGAATACGAGGCTGGGTGGATACGACTGTGGCAGAATTTCTGACGTTCTTTGCCTTGTTGTTCCTCATGCCTCTGATCAAGAAGCATGTGTTGCAACACTACTGGAAGCACGACCCTCTCATCGCCACCCCAACTTTCAATAAGTTCATGACTCGTGACAGATTTTTGTTGCTGCTAAGATTATGCAGTTTGCAGACAACGAAAATCCTAACAGGCTTGACAGGATATGGAAAGTTCGGGAGGTGTTCACCAGGTTGTTGGAGAGGTTACGGAAATACTTTTACCCCTTCCTCAATTTGGTGATTGATGAGTCGCTCGTGCTCTTCAAAGGACGTCTTGTTTTCAAGCAGTATATCCCCTTGAAGAGGCATAGGTTCGGATCAAGCTCTTCGTGTTGTGCGACTGTGAAACTGGAATAGTGCTTGACATGATCGTGTATACAGGCACGACATTGACATACCGAAAGCCGCTGCCAATGACCCCATGGGCATGTCAGGTGCCATCGTCAGGAAATGTTGGCACCTTACCTGGGCAAAGGCCACATCATCTACACTGACAAACTGGTATACTTCTCCTGCTCTCTGCCAGTTTCTTTATGACAACCAAACGGGGTCATGTGGGACTGTCAGAAAGACAAGAAAGTTTATGCCAAAGTTCACAGGTGATGTCATTCCTCTCACAGATGCCTCCTCCAGTGACACACCTTCAGAGACGACCTGGCCCAGGAACCACCGCGAGAGGCATGTGCGAAGGAGGCGAAGAAAGGGCAGAAATACAACCAGCTCGAGAAGTGTGGGAAACTGATAGCCCTGAAGTGGAAGGATAAGCGAGACGTCCACCTGCTTTCCACCGTCCACACAGGTGCCCAGGTGGATTCTGGCCAAATCCACTACCGAACCAGGAAGACAATCTACAAGCCCGACATGGTAGTGGACTACACCAAAAACATGCGCCTGGTGGACAAGTCTGACTGTCAGCTGTCAGGTGTTGAGTGTCTGAGGAAGACTGTGAAGTGGTATCACAAGCTCTTCCTCCACCTAGTTGACATAACGATGCTGAACGACTACAACTTGTGGTTGGTGAAGAAGGATATGGCACCATACCAGAAGCTGAAATTCCGGGAGTTCGTGTACAACGTCTCCTACCAACTCCTGGAGAAGTATGCCACCACCACTCACAGACGTACGGCATGGCGTGGGGATCACGTTCCTGACCGCATCCAGCTGGTGTCGAAAGACACTACACAACCAACACCGACCTGATTGGCACTCGTCACAGGCAGGTGCAGTGCACCGTCTGCAGCTCCAGTGTGAGGAAACCCCATGTGACCAAAAGAGTCACCTCAATGTGCGCCGAGTGCAAAGTTGCACTCTGCCTGGGGGACTGCTTCAGGGTCTACCACTCCTGCAAGAACTACTGTGTGTCGGCCCCCGCCCTGCCCTGCCCGGCCCTGCCCTGGACTCGCCCCGTGCCTGCCCTGGACTCGCCTCCTGCCCTGCCCTGCCCTGGACTCGCCGCCCTACCTTACCTGACCTGACCTAATTGATCACGCTACCTCATAATGTAACATATATATTATATAATGTCAAAGATGTCCCTGTGATATAGCTTTTACATTATATAATTGTATGTTTCATTATTTAGTTATTTAAGTTTCAAAGATTTACATGTAATATGCCCTTATTTTTTTAGTATTCAATATATATGTTTGTTATTAGCCTAAGTAAGGTGTATATAATTATTTTCTTACCTCAAAATGAATTGTACAAAAATAAATATGTTTCAATAATCATGTCAAAACCTACTATGATAATAAAATAAAACAATAAAAAAGAAAAAAAAAAAGAAAACAAGGTCATGTCATTGTATTCTTACAATATGATATCTATGAATATTTCATATTGTTTGAATACAATGGCATGATCTTGTAAAAAAAAAAAATTTATAAAAAAAATTCTAGACAATATAAAACCTTCCCCATAACCCCCTCCTGGATTCGATCCACTACCCTACGACACTTTGAGTTTTCCAGTCCGCGACCTTACCAACATGCCACAGGAGCTCATACCAAATATCACTCAAACTTCGTGTCTACAATCGATCGAATGACAATATACAAAAAAAAATGAATTATCCCACCAATTTACGTTTGTAAATTGATGGGATTATCAATTATATCATGCCAAGGTTTATAATAGTTTGTCTCTGTCAAGAATTAGTAATTATATAACTTTATTCTGTCAAAAATTGCCCAAACACACTCAGCAAAATTGCCCCTCTCAGTGTGACTCCACTCATTTTCACACGGTCAGGCGGTCACGAGGTGACCCTTGCCGCTCCTTGATTCTCCAGCTACAGCAGCTCTGTCTGGGAACAAACTTGGTATAAAATACAATAATGGATAAAATACTCTTCACAAATACATTTGTATTGTATAATATTGTAATAAAAATGACTAATAACTGTGTGGGTGTCGAAAATTGCTCAACCAGCTTTCTTATGTCTCGCCTACGCGCGTATATTGGATTATACATAGTCATGACTGTCATACAAATAATTGCAGTAGGTCTCGAATATACATTTAGATTGCATATTACTTCGAAATAAATAAGTAAACGTTTCTCTGGTGGCAATCTACCCTTTCGCAGGTGTAAGGAGACACCAGTCTATATTTAGCCCTCTATCACAACAGGCAAACTGCCTGTGTTGACTCAGCACCGTCGCTGGTGGTCTATAAATATAGTACTTTAGTTACAGTCAATGGCCTACATGTTTCTGTGGTACTTCACATGTGTCTAAAATGCAATGTCTGCTTGCATAAAAATGCAATTCTGAAGTCCATTTATATGTACGACATACGCATGTCTCAGTTTCTCTCTCTCTCTCTCTCTCTCTCCTCTCGCTCTCTCTCTCTCTCCCTTCCTGACTCATGTTATTGTAGACCTGTTGATGGCAACGAACACCAGCCATCTGGTAGACATAAGGGTCAAAATACCAAACATCAATACGCCTGGGGCGCCTCCACAATTATCACTAAGCTGGTTATCTATCTAGAGATCTGCCTGACTTCCATCTCTCCACGACTCACTCACTCACTGCACCCCTGCATGCCTCCCTCCCACCCACCCACCCACCCCCAACCCCCCCTTTCAGGCTTCCGTCTGCTAGAAACACATTCACAATTTGCGTAAATATCGCATCAATTGGGCTAATTGCGGAATATTCCTTGTTATATGGGACGCCTACATATGTACACGTCTTTATTATAGCATGAGAGTGCTCTAAATACAAGATTTGACGTGATATTTATGGCGTAACACACCCTCTCCCCCTTTCATTCCCACCACAACTCACTCACACCTTGTTCAATGCATAGAAACTCATTGATAATGTGCGTAAATATCGCATGATTGGTTTATATGCGGTATATATTTTGATATATGGCACGTATATACATACGTACAAGTCTGTATATAGCGTGACAGTGCTCTACGTACAAGATATACGTGATATGTATGGCGTAAACCACCCTCTCAGCTCATAAATTGCCGCCAAACCTCCAACACATCTTCATTCCCGCCTAAATATTCTCTTATAATTCCCCTTATATATGCAATTTTTGGTCACTATGAGGCATATTCATTGTTATATGGGTGCCCTACACATGTATACATACTCTAAATAGCCTAAAAGGGCTCGAAAAAGGAGATATACGTGATAATACGCGGTAACCCACCCCCTCCTCCCTCTCCTTCTATCCCCTGCGCGCGTAAATATTCGGCAGGGAAATCTCGCCGCTCGATGACAATCTAGCCGCGCGGTGCCATTCGCTCCACATTTTTCAACTACGGACCGTTCCCCTACCCCCCCCCAGACATTTTTTGGGGGGTCAAATATATATGGGCCGATGCACGCAAACATTCCCTACACGATGATGTACTTTTTATCGAAATTGGCAATAGGTCCCAAAATCATCATAGGTGCGCACAGTCTTACCCTGTAGAAAACCCCCTGTGCGCCGCGGAGAGGTTAAAGAACGAAACTCGCAAGTGGCCAAATGCTCTCTCTTCCATCTTCTTTTCCTAGAGACCCTAAAGTAACAGAGATCGGCCAACCTCCGCCATCTTGGGGCCACTGGTGATATTTATCTCTCTTTACACTCCAATACATCCATAATCCATTCCCACAATAACCATTCGGGAATACCGGGAATACCGGTACAGGATATTTTGTTTGGTCTTCGGATATACATTTTCCCGATTCCGCTGTGAAGTGTTTTGCTGATCTGAATGTTATCGTCTCCGGAACCTTTAACACACTACTCCTCCTTAAGGGGGGTCACCTGCTTTTTGTTATTTCTGTCCTTTTCTCTCTTTCTCTGGTTTGTATCCATTCGGCCCCATTCAGCCAACTATTTTAAGACGTTTATCCCCATCTAGGTGTCGATTTCTTCCTGGCGAGCGACAGCGAGCCAGCATTATATGAAGAAATCCGGCTTCGCCGGAGAAATTTTTCTATCGAAAAATGTACAAATTTAGCCTGCTGTCTAACAAAAATAAAAAATATGCTGGCTCGCTACCGCTCACCAGTAAGAAATTGACACCTGGATGGGGATAAACGTCTTAAAACAGTAGGCTGAATGGGGAAAAATGGATACAAGCCAGAGAAAGATAGAAAAGGACAGAACAAAAACAGGTCACCCCCCCCCCCCCCTTAACAGTTGCCTCCACATAAATGAACACAGACACCAAAGTTGATCACAGAGCCAAAATGAGCAAAGTGAACCAGCCGGATTTATGCTACACTCGCTAAGTAGGTCGCTGCCTTATGTCACATCCGGAACCTTTGATGCACTACTCTTCCTAAACGGCTGCCTACACAACATTGACCACAAAGACCAAAGTTGTTCACAGTGCCAAAATGAACAAAGTGAACCTACCGCATTTCCTCTACTGATTGTGGTGGCTCTTACACCGCGAGATTGTCTAAAACGGGATTTAGCAGATTCGTCCATGATTATAAATATAATAAACACTGGTCTCTTGATACCTGAGGCCCCAAGATGGAGGCCACAGATAAAGCTGGCCCCACTCTCTCTCTCTCTTACACCAGGACCTCTCTGGGCTTCCCCCCTTCCCGTTTTCTATTATAGCGTCTCACCGTAAGCTCCTTTGGCCAATCTTCCATACAGGATAAATACTGCATTATGTATATCCCCACTCCTTGGATTGGCTTCACGGATATATTGTGTGCAATGGTAAGGCCAGATTTGTATTTACATATCTATTATTATTTTTTATAATTAATTATAGTTTCTTCACTAAACCTTCAAGATTTAAAAAATATACCCAAGACCCCCCTTCGAGATAATTTTTTGCATTGTTCGGTACTGAAAGGGTTAAATCAACTCAATACTCCTGTAATATATACTAGTTATGTTACAGTCTATTTAATTGATCACTCTTATAATTATATACCAGGTATGTTACAGTTTATTTAACTCGACACTCTTATAATATATACCAGTTGCGTTACAGTCTATGGTATAAACACATGTTACAATGTATCGTTTCCCAGACTCCCCCACACACCACTCTGCCCGACAGCATCCTTCCGCGGGTCACTTAAGGGCAGATTTGTATTTATTTGTTAATTTATTTATTCAGATATTATTTTCTTTAGTTTCCTCCGAAGACCTCAATCGAGCTTGGAAAAATACCCCCAAGACCCCCTTTAGACCCCCCTTCGAGATATACCCCCAAGACCCCCTTTAGACCCCCCTTAGACCCCCTTTAGACCCCCCTTCGAGATATATTTGTAAATTTTTCGAAAGATAATTGCCGAAGGCCGATTCCTCTTAAATTACAGGCTCGCTATCACTCGCCAGGAAAAAAATAGACACCTAAATGTCACAAAAGGTCTTTATATCGCCAAACTACTGGAGTTTTAATATTTCAACACTAATGGGGCTAAACATGAAGAAGAGGGTCCTGATAAACCAAACTTCCCCTTAAAGTGCTGAATTTGGTGCTTTATTGAAACCTTGATCCAGGATTGGGAATAATTAAATATACGGACATGTTAGTGCAGATGTCAGTCAAAACTAGTTAGTGTGTGATATTGTAGTTAACGCTTATTTGTATGGTAATCATCTTTTACTCTTTCGATTTCATTTTTGTGTACTCTCTCTCGCTCTCTCTCTCTCTTTTACACACATACACACATTTATATCTATATCTCAACCCCTCTCCACTCAAATATCTTTCTTTAAACTATTTCTTCTAGCTATCCCTAAATTTACTAATTCCTATGTCACATTTGTTATGAGTTTCTATTTATCCTTGTATCCTACTAGAACTAGACAGATTGCTGCGGCTCATCAGTAATGCTTAAGGGGGGTCACCGGCTTTTTTTATCTTTCTCTCCTTTTCTCTTTTTCTCTGGCTTGTATCCATTCGGCCCCATTCAGCCAACTGTTTTAAGACGTTTATCCCCATTCAGGTGTTGATTTCATCCTGGCGAGCGATAGAGAGCCAGCATTGTATGGAGAAATCCGGCTTCGACGGAAACATTTTTCTATCGAAAAATTTACAAATTTAGCTTGCTGTCAAAACAAATATATATATATGCTGGTTTGCTACCGCTCGCCAGGAAAATATTGACACCTGGATTGGGATAAACGTCTTAAAACAATAGGCCGAATGGGGCCGAATGGATACAAGCTAAAGAGAGAGGGAGAAAAAGAGAAAACAAAAAGCGAGGTGGGCTCCCTTAACCAAGCTGAAAACTTATACATCAACCGAAATCATTAAAATGGGCTAATCCACACCAGCGGATACAAGTTACGGTATGTGATGAGTGGCTTGATATGTGGCACAGGATTATGTTGAGGGGAGGTGTGGTGGAGTGGTCTTGCCGCTGGACTGGTAATCCGATGGTCCCGGGTTCGAATTCCGATGTATTAATGGGAAGATTTTAGTGGGATGGAATTTGTGTTGTACCTAGTATCAGTGTATTACATAGACTCATTTAAAGAAGGACTGAAACCTCCCATGATCGGGGTTTGTAACTTGAGTATGAAGGATTAACTTGAGTCCTGGGCTAAAATGACTTCTAGAAGGGCTAGAGACACGATCTCGGGGTCCAAATAGGGGTTTTTGAGGACGGCGAGTTCACTAGTCACATTTTCAACACCACCTGGGGTCATCTTCAAGGTCAAACTGTCATATTTCAAGGTCAAATTAGTGAATTTTGGTATCCATCTGCGCGACGAATCCAGACAGCCTTGGACAGCAGACTGTACAAGTTTCACTAGGCTGGATGAGGCCTGCCAAATTATATCTACCTGCGCATGGCAAGGAGGTGGTGGTCATAAGCTGAAACTAACTCAGCAAACTGCTGAAGCCTTCACTGTGTCCACATGTAACTATGTGGATGCTGCCAAATTGCTTCTGGCAGAGAAAGACTTTGACTACGTTCTTTCTGCTATATTCGCGGATGAAGCCTTGGAAAATTTTGTCGGCCAAGCCAGGCAAAGAAGCGGTGGAAACTTCTACATTGACGTAGTTGACATTATGGCTCCAGCCAGGGCTCTCATTTTTAAGGTAATTACCTCAGATCAGCGTAATCTCACCTCACTTAAAGTAATTCTGAGGTAATGGAATTTTTGAGGTAATTCTGAAGTAATTCAAGTATCTACCAGGTAATTCTGACAAAATCCAAGGTAAATCTTTAAGTTGTGGTCATTAATAGCCATTTGTAATACCAAATAAGTAGACAAATATCAAATAATTATTAGAGTAGAGTAGGCTACTTTGACAACCTTGCCCGATCACTTCGCGTCTGTACATTGTGTGACCGTATAGTCATTCAGTACCTGTATGCTACGTGGCTGGGCTGGATGTGGGTTTTCAAGGAGTTTACATCGACTCCTGTCCTCGTGCCGCCAGTCAGAGTCTCAGTCTGACTGGCGACACGCGGACATGAGCTAGTTAGAGACATTTAGGAGGATAAGGAAAGCAGCATCAGAGCGGCCTTCATTTTTGCTGACTATTCATTCAAGAGGTGTGTGTAGGCCTACACTACATACATATATATGTTGTCTCATATGTTTCAGATACTAATAGTTTACTGTTAGTTCCAGGTAATTTCAAGAATCATTGTCAAGGTCTTTTCGTCGAGATTATACGGCCATATTAAACCTTACTTACATGATACCTCACTGTAGCCTATACCTTCATAAACGAAATAAGCAGAAACATACAGTGATCTTTCTGATATTGAATGGGATTTAATCCTTTATCACAAACTAGACATCAATTATTGTATCTTCGTTCGATATTAGGGTTTACCGGTTTGGTAGCATCCTCCTAATTTTTGCTTATTTTGTTGTAAGTATGAGGGATGCAGTTGCACATCCCAGCCAAACACTGATGCAACCAGCAGAAACTTGCTCAATTGTATATAATGTAAGTAATCTGTGTAGTAATATTACTAAGAACATATTTTAATATCTCGTATATGTACATTATGAACCAATTCCTAAATTATTCACAATATTTCCATTACTATGTTTAGTAACTCTCATATAGGCCTACTTAAATGTCATTCCCATTTTCAAAAGGTATTTTCCTTGAACTTAAATTACATTTTCCAAGTTTCGTTATTTTGAGGTATCTCCCATGTATTTTGAACTGAAAATATACTAGTATAACTACTGAAAAATTGCATTGTAAAATTAAACAGAGCCATTAAACTTATTTGGCACCTTACTGGTAGTTTACTATAGGGTAAAACAGAGATTAATCACACTTAAATACTAATGTATAGCTAGTTATAGGAAAAAATTACAAATAATGTACTATTTTAGACAAGGTAATTCTGGAGTAATTTCAATTGAAATCTGAGGTAAAATCTTACGATTTAAGGTAATTTTCCACATATTCCAAGGTAATTCCAGTATTCCATTCTGAGAGCCCTGGCTCCAGCTAAAATTGCAAATTTGCAGACACTCATTAAGCATGACATTATGCCAGAATCTAGTTCTCGTGTGCTTGATTGCGACAAAAATTTTACTACTTCCATAAATCCAGATGAGCGAAGTGAACTCATTGACGAGATCACTCCTCAAGACACTCAGGAACTCTTGAGGTCTGATGATACCCTTAAGCATAAAGTTGTTTATTTGGCCGGACACCTTGTTCATAAATATGGCGATAGCACTAGTATGGAGATCATTGATGATGAAGGTAACGAGGTGTCATCTGAGTTCCTAGATAATTTGAATAGAGGTGGACTGAGTGTGCCGACTATGTCGACCGTCTTTTTTGTACATAATGCCTATAATTTGCATGACAAGACTAAAATGCGTTGCCGCTTTCATTTTGCTGAGCTGTTATCCTTTGTAGATGCACCTGTATCTAGTAGTAATGCTGCATGTACTACTTTAGCTAACATTCTATTGAAAGCTCATGTCCTCAATGTAAGTGACAAAGAAAAGGCTGTGGGATGCCTCAGGAGGCAAGAAAAGCTCTCCAACTGGCGATAGCTCTCCAACTAGTGATAGACATAGACATAGTTGTAATAGACATAGTGTTGTGATATGCATATAATGTTTATGTAATACGATATATGATAATAAATATCAAATTTTGACAGCTCTACAAACTTGCCTCTTATTACAAACAGCCATCTACCGCCGTTTATGAGTTAGACACAAAAAACGGGCAAAAATTACCAAAATTCACTAATTTGACCTTGAAATATGACCTTTTGACCTTGAAGATGACCCCAGGTGGTGTTGAAAATTTCGCTAGTGAACTCGCCGTCCTCAAAAAACACTATTTGGACCCCGACATCGTGTCTCTAGCCCTTCTAGAAGTCATTTTAGCCCAGGACTCAAGTTAATCCTTCATACTCAAGTTACAAACCCCGAGCATGGGTGGTTTCAGTCCTTCTTTAAATGAGTCTATGGATAATAAATATCAAATTTGGACAGCTCTACAAACTTGCCTCTTATTACAATCAGCCATCTCTCACCGTTTATGAGTTAGACACAAAAAACGGGCAAAAATTACCAAAATTGACTAATTTTACCTTGAAATATGACCTTTTGACCTTGAAGATGACCCCAGGTGGTGTTTAAAATGTCGCTAGTGAACTTGCCGTCCTCAAAAACCCCTATTTGGACCCCGAGATCGTGTCTCTAGCCCTTCTAGAAGTCATTTTAGCCCAGGACTCAAGTTAATCCTTCAGACTCAAGTTAAAAACCCAGAGGCCGTGACGTTCCAGTCCTTCTTTAAAGGAGTCTATGGTGCATTACCACAAAGCCCACCGAAACACCAAAAAATTACCCTCTTTGTTCCCTGATTAAATAGCACTGTATGAATATTCCCATATTAAAAATATGCTACAGGGGGGCAATGCCTAGTGAGTTAATTGCTCAATAGGTGGCGTTCTGAGAGTGAGGGTCCAAGTCTAGGGGAGGAGACAGTGAAGCACGAAGGTGAGGCAGCTCCAGAGATGGGGCTGCTTCGAACCGTGAGTGGGTAACCAAGCGCTGTGCATCTTGCGAAGGCAAGATGGCAAAGGCTTGTTTCCTCTCTAAGTGCTTCACATGTATCACTCCCTAGACTGGAGCGAGACCTCACGGGCTTCACCGTTGAATGTACAGCGATTGAATGTACTGTACAGGCGGTTGAATGGCTCACTGACGTCATCCAAGATCAAGAGGTAATAAGTAATGTTTTAATTGACATTACTCCCACTAATGGATCAGCAAGTCTCAGAGCTGTGCCCTTTGCCTGCCGGGGGCCCAGTACATCTTGCTGATCCTCTCTACCCCTCTATACCTGTGTGGCTTGGGTTGCTCACTCACCTAACCCTATGAAGATTATGACGCATTTTGACCATTTATTCTGGCTATTATTGTATTATTTTATACAGTTTAGGAAGAATCTGTGGGAATTATAAGGGTGAAGACTATCTCAACTAACCCTCTGACTTCGATATTCTTCATAATCTGAATAAAATCGTCCAATAATAGCCAGAAAACACAATAGAAAGGCGTCATCTGATCTTGAAAGGGCTACTTGACACTACTTGGCCCTGGTAGTATGTTTGGAGTGCCCGCTAATAAGGCCCGAGTTAGCCATCAACCCAACGACTATACTACCAACCTGTGCTCTGTGTCAGGCTGCCCAAGTCCACAGATAAATCAATATATGTTTTTAATTATTATTGTTTTAGTTTCCTCCTTAGATAGCCATCAAGCTTAATAAATTAGCCTCAAGCTCCCCCTTCGAGATAAATTTGTAAATTTTTCGGTAAAAAAAAATGTCCTAGCCGAAGGCCAATTAATTTCTCTACAATTACAGACTCGCTATCGCTCGCCAGGAAGAAATCAACACCAAATTGGCACGAAAAGTCTTGATATTGATAAAGAAATGGGACGAAGGATCATAAAATCGACAAACTAAGGGGGCGAACGTTATGAAATTTCAAAACTAATGAGGGAGAAGGGGGTGCAGAAAAAGCAACTACCTACCCCTTAATCTAGCAATCTTACGAACGGCTGAACGAAAACAAATGGGAACTTTTGCATATAAGGATTTGTTCTACCTGAAACAATCTTCCTTCTGAGAGTGTAGATAGTGTTCAATAAAGTTTAAGATAAAGATAGATAGTACTGTATTTTGTTCACATTGCAATCAGTGTACAATCACTTTTGTTTACAATCCGGAATGTTGTTTCTTTGTAACTTCTTGCAATTATCTCACTGTCTTTGATCAGTCTCTCACTAGATAGAAAGATAGAACATGCAATAATTTCAGAAAGTGATAGAATCAGTCTGCAAACAGATCTAAATACAATAACAGAATGGTCGGACAATTGCATGGCAAATGCCTTTTAATGTAAACAAATGTCAGATGTTGCAAATAGGCTCCAAAAACAATATATATCAAAATTACATGAACGGGGAGAAAGTTAATAGCATAACACAGGTAAAAGACCTAGGAGTGCTTATAAATGAAAACCTAAAATCTTCAAACCAATGCACGGTAGCAGCTAACAAAGCAAACAGAGCATTAGGCTTCATCAGAAGACATTTTCATTATCACAGCAGAGACATAGTTATGCCATTATATAAAAGTATAGTGAGACCGCATCTAGAGTATGCTGTGCAGTTCTGGTCTCCCTACCTCATAAAGGACATTGTAAAGCTGGAATCAATCTGTGTAGCGAAGAGCAACTAAATTGATCCCTTCTCTAAACAAATAAACCATATAATGAGAGAATAAGAGAACTCGATCTACTTTCACTTAAGAAACAGAAGATAAGAGGACAACTGATTGAGTGTTTTAAGATTCTAAAAGGATTCAGTAACATTAACCCCGATAAACTATTTAAGATTACGATTGCCAAAGAGAGTTCTACCAGAGGAAACAAGTTAAAATTAATAGGTAATAAGAAAGCAAACCTGGATACAACAAAAACAAAACTTCACTCACAGTATAATTAGTGAGTGGAATAAGCTCCCAAATAAATTAATGAATAGTGTCTCAATATATGCATTTAAAACAAAAGTCTAGACTCATACCACAGAGAATTTGGGATGGAGTCGGTAATCACTAATGATAGAACGATGTGGTAGTAACGAACACTGCTTTCATTTGAAGAGAGCTAACAGAGAACAAAATATATATATACCGGTATAAACAAGTTTCTTTCTACTTTGCATCAACGACATAGATGAGTCTCACCTGTACAATCTCAAAGTTTGCTGACGATATAAAAATTGCAAATAACGTACTCTCAAAAGAACAAGTTGACGATATGCAATACAATCTAGATAAATTGCCATGTTGGGCCCAAATTTGGCAAATGAGTTTGAATGCGGGAACTGTAAAATACTACATATCGGAAACCGAAATGAGAAAGCACACTATTCGATGAATGACACTCAGCTTAAGAGTGTAGACAGAGAAACTGGTTTGGAGTAACAAAATCGAGTAACCTAAAACCCAGTCAACAATGTACAGAAGTTGTTAAGAGGGCAAACAAAATAATTGGCTTTATAGGCAGGTCATTTGAACATAAATCCAAAGAAGTTATCCTAATTCTTTACAATTCCTTAGTCCGCCCTCTTCTGGAATACTGCGTTCAATCATGGTACCCTTATTTTCAAAAAGATATAGACAAGCTAGAACGAGTTTAACGTAGAGTTACCAAAATGATACCTAGCCTAAAGAACAAACCATACGAAGAGCAAGAGCGTCTTAGATAATTAAATCGATTTCCTTTAACCCAGCGCAGATTAAGAGGCGACTTAATTCAAGTGTTCAAAATCATCAAATGCATCACAATATGAACTGTAGTAAGTACTTCAATATCGACCAATCTAATTACACGAGGGGAAACGGTTGCAAAATTATTGGTCAATCTTTTAACTCACACGAATCTAAGAATTTCTTCTTCAATCGAGTTGTCAACTTGTGGAATGGGCTACCCCGAGACGTTATAGACTGCAGTACTGTTGATTTTTTTATACTTCGCATAGACAAATATCTTGCCTCAAACCCGTGACTGACTGCGTTTGTAAATTAATAACTTTATATTATCCTCGCCTCAGATTCATCAAGGATTATTGCGTATATATATATATATATATATATATATATATATATATATATATATATATATATATATATATATATTACTAAGACGTTACTCTCTTTATCCCAGATATACGAAAGATCACTTATAACTGTATTATGTTACTAACCCATCTGTCCCCTACTAACATCCTAATCCTGTCACGGACATTAGTTCCAGGGCAGTAGTTCCCTTTCCAATTTTGCCTTACCCACTCTAAACCAATGTTTGGACACTTGATCCTCAGTGTTTAGGTGGACAAGCCGCCTAGAGGGGTCACTGGACCTGTTGCTGCTTGATTTCCTTTGTACTCCTTTGTACTTCTAGCTGTCTTCATGTACGGTAATTGCCGGAGGGAACGGAGGGTGGGGAGAGAGCATTCTTTTTGCTATCCTTTTTCTTTCACTTTCCTTTACTCACGGGTTAGTTATCTCTACTAGAATTAATTAAGTCCTGACCACCTCGCTGGTATCGTAAGGTCTGTGTGGTCAGTGTATATATATAAATATGTGTAAATATATGTTTACCTATCTATTTATCTAGCTATATACCCATCTATCTATCCATCTATCTATCAACGATGCGGTGAAGGATTTTCGGAGAAGAAATCGACTCAGCACAGGACAACCAGGAAGGAGGACCGAAGACAGCGAGGGCGGCAACCTGCGAAGAAATTAAATGCTAATCTGTCAAGAACCGCGAATTTGGATAAAGCTCCACCAACACGACCCAAATTCAAAACCGCCAGGGATAACGACCGAGGACCGATGTCAGCCATGAATGTAAATGTAGATCCGATCAGAACCAAAAATTTGATTAAAGAACGTTCTGCGAGTTCTAAAACCGCAACTTTAAAGGTTTTCTATGCAAACGCTCGTAGCATACGCAATAAATTTTCAGATTTAGAGGAACTAGTGTTTACTGAAAATTATGATGTGATTGGTATAACAGAATCTTGGCTCAATACAGTAGATAGAGACTTTTTAGCAGAGTATTCACTGCCCGGTTATGTAATGTTTGAGAAAAGCCGAATAAATAAAAATGGAGGTGGCGTTTTATTTTATATCAAAGAAAGTCTTAACCCGACCCTCTTGTCAAAACCTCAAATTGTGAACGTCGACACATCTTTTGTGCTAATAAAGAATAATAAAGGTACAAAACTAATACTTGCATTAATATACAGACCTCCAGCTCAATCAGTGCAAACTGACCGAGAAATTTATGAACAAATTACAGATGTAAGTAACTCGCAAGATACCGTATTTTTTGGCGACTTTAATTTACCTGTGACCAAGTGGGGCGATACTCTTACTTCACACTCCGGACATGACTTGTATACGAACTTACAGGAGAGTTCGCTTTATCAATTTGTTCGAACACCGACCCGTGGTAATAACGTTCTTGACATTGTACTTGCAACAAAAGAAGAATTAATAGAGAATTTGAATGTTGGTGATGAATTCAGTAACAGCGACCATCGTACGATAACTTTCACTTTAAACTTTACTAGTAACGAACCAAATAGTAGCATCGAAAAAGTCCCTAATTTCAAGAAAGCAAACTTTCATAAACTTAGAGCTATGTTTAAAGAAACTGACTGGAGCTTTTTAATTAACAATAACGACATAAATACATCTTGGAAGTTATTCGAAACCACTTACCTAAAAGCAGTGCAAGACTGCATACCATCGAAAATACGGCGTCCAGGCCATAATAATAAGCCCAAATGGTGGAATAAAGATATTTCAAACTGCCTGCTTGCTAAAAAATTTGCTAATGATAAATTAAAATCCTCACAAAATTACGAAGAACGGGTGAAATTTGTAGAACTACGACGCAAATCCAAAAAGTTAATTAAGCAAAGTAAAAAGACACTAGAGTTACATATTGCGAATCAAAGTAAAACAAACCCCAAAGAATTCTATAGTTATATCAGAAAGAAAAAAGTAGTTACTTCAACTGTTGGACCGTTAGTCGATGAAAATGGAGAATACACCAAAGACGAAGTACAAATGAGTAATGCCCTCAATACCTTCTTTGCATCAGTTTTTACAACAGAAGACCTCAGTGATATCCCTACACCATCGCCGATTCAGATTGATAATTCAGATGTTCTAAGCAATATCACCGTTACAGAGAGAGAAGTATTGAATTGTTTAGATAAACTCAAGGTAAATAAAACGCCTGGACCTGATACAATCTCGCCTAGAGTTCTAAAGGAAGCTAAGGATGAGCTCTCCAAACCACTGACATTACTATTCAATAAATCCTTGCAGTCTGGAACTATGCCTGATCAGTGGAAGATAGCCAATGTAACACCGATATTCAAAAAAGGCAGCAAATCCCTACCCAGTAACTATCGTCCACTTAGCTTAACCTCAGTTGTATGTAAAATGCTAGAAACGGTAATAAGAGACAGACTCGTAAATCACTTAGAGGAAAATAACATACTTAAAGATACTCAACACGGCTTTCGTAAAAAGCGTTCCTGTTTAACAAACCTCTTAGACTTCTTCCACAATATCCTCAACCTCTACGATGAGAGTAAAGCTGTAGATATTATATACCTTGATTTTCAAAAGGCCTTTGACAAAGTTCCCCACAAACGTTTACTGATAAAACTAAAAGCGCATGGAATACAAGACGGTGTGTTGAAATGGATAGAAAATTGGCTCAGCGACAGAAAGCAAAGAGTAGTCATAAACGGTAAGGCATCTAAATGGACCAATGTAAGTAGCGGGGTACCCCAGGGATCGGTACTAGGACCAATTATCTTTCTAATTTACATCAACGACATAGATGAGGGTCTCACCTGTACAATCTCAAAATTTGCTGACGATACAAAAATTGCAAATAGCGTACTCTCAAAAGATCAAGTTGACGATATGCAACACAATCTAGATAAATTGTCACATTGGGCCCAAATTTGGCAAATGAGTTTCAATGCGGATAAATGTAAAGTACTACATATCAGATACCTAAATGAGAAAGCAAACTACTCGATGAATGGCACTCAGCTTAAGAATGTAAACAGAGAAACCGATCTGGGGGTAACAATATCGAGTAACCTAAAACCGAGTCAACAATGTTCAGAAGTTGTTAAGGAGGCAAACAAAATAATTGGCTTTATAGGCAGATCATTTGAGCATAAATCCAAAGACGTTATCCTAACCCTTTACAATTCCTTAGTCCGCCCTCTTCTGGAATACTGCGTTCAATGCTGGTGCCCTTATTACCAAAAAGACATAAACAAGCTAGAACGAGTTCAACGTAGAGTTACCAAAATGATACCTAGTTTAAAGAACAAACCATACGAAGAGCGTCTTAGAGAATTAAATCTATTTCCTTTAACCCAGCGCAGATTAAGAGGTGACTTAATTCAAGTGTTCAAAATCATCAAATGCATCGACAATATGAACTGTAGTAAGTACTTCACTATCGACCAATCTAATTACACGCGGGGAAACGGTTGCAAAATTATTGGTAAATCTTTTAACTCACACGAATCTAAGAATTTCTTCTTCAATTGAGTTGTCAACTTGTGGAATGGGCTTCCCCGAGACGTTATAGACTGCAGCACCGTTGATTCATTTAAATTCCGCCTAGACAAATATCTCGCATCAAACCCGCGACTGACTGCGTTTGTAAATGAATAACTTTATTTTATCCTCCCTCAGTTACTAACCCATATGTCCCCTACTAACTTCCTAGTCCTGCCACGGACATTAGTTCCAGGGCAGTAGTTCCCTTTCCAATGTTCCCTTACCCACTCTAAACCACTGTTTGGACACTTGATCCTCAGTGTTTTGGAGGACAAGCAGCCTAGAAGGGTCACTAGATCTGTTGTTGCTTGATTTCCTTTGTACTCCTTTGTACTACTTATTCATCTATCAATATACTGTATATGTTTATCTATCCATCTCCTTATCTGTCTATGTATTTATTTATTTAGCAATGTATCTGTTAATCTATCCATCTACTTATCTATCTATCTATCTATCTATCTATCTATCTATATACCAATATACTGTAGTTATTATACATCAATGTATCTGTCTCTCTATCCATCTACTTTGTTTCTATACATCCATCTATATATATATATATATATATATATATATATATATATATATATATATATATATATATATATATATATATATATATATATATATCTGTGTATCTATCTATTCATCTATCTATCTATCCATCTACTAATCTATCTATCTATCCATCTATTTATTTATCTATCACTGTATCTGTCCATCTATCTATCTACTTATTTATCTATCTATCTATCAACCTATCTATCTACCTCTTACCTTGTTTACACTGAACTGGCCCCCCATTAAGCCCTGCTTTATTTTCTCCAATTACTGGTAATATCATTAGAGATACCTTTCACCACACCCCTTCCCTGCAGGCCATTCTCTCTCTCTCTCTCCCTCTCTCTTTCTCTCTCCTTTGCTATCCTTTCCTTCCACTTTCCCTTACTATCGGGTTTTCTTAGAACTTGTTATCTCTACTATATTGAAGCCCTGACCACCTCACTGGGATCGTAAGGTCTGTGTGGCCAGTGTATCTATGTAAATCTCTCTTCTACACGACCTCGGAGGCTGACGGGACTAGGCCAATGTCGTTCCCGATTCGAGTTACCCTCATAGAGCCGGGTCCCCTGCCTTAGACTCCTGGGGGTACATGTAACTCTGGGCAGCCCTGTTAGGTCTCAGAAGCCGACGGGACCGGATCTATGTCGCACCCTGGGTCCAGTTACCATTATACCTCCCTGGTACCCCACCTTGTACCTTTCAGTGCCGGTGAAGTTTTGTTCACTTTATTCTGGCTACAATTAGACGATTTTATTCAGCTTATAATGGGCCTCCAGCTTAGAACTAGCCTATCCCACTTAACCCTTTTTACTAACACAGATCCTTCTTAAACTGCGCAAAATTATCAAAATATAGGTAGAATATTATTAATTAAAATGTAAAACTTGCAAACTAAACAAACCAAAATTGGGACAAGGACAATATAAAGTCAAATTAAATTATCAAAATCGCTATGTGGAAACAACGCTTACAAAATGAAAATTATTAAATAAAAGAACCCAATCCACCACATAGGGTGTACATTACTACATGAGCAAGTTAATCTGTTTCCCAAGCAAACTAATCGCACATATAACAACGCACTATCGTTACGTTAAAGGAAGTAGTCAAGTTTGGGAAGTCCGGGACGTTCTGGCAAATTTTACTAAACTCTGCATGAATAAAGAAACTACATGTTAAATGTCAAAATATTATTTAAAATCAAATTTGCAACATGACAAGACATTAACAATAGTACAAAATATAAATATTGATAAGATATCTATACTATTACAAAATAATATATAAAATACAGTACAGCACTCACTAACGATAGTGCTATCGGGTAGGTACCTGTAAGCATAGCATGCCTCAAGTGACCCCTATCAATAACTACCCTACAAATAACCTACATTTATAGCACAAATAAACTAAGGAAATCGCAAAAGTAAGCAATTGATACTATCGACAATGAATACATATAATATAAAGACAAATAATTACAAAATATGAAGTAACAACAGATTTAAACAAAGAGTACTCTTTTAACAAGAACAATAAATTAAAAAAATCATCAATATTAATATTAATAATAGAAAAGAAAAAAAGATAAACAATAAATACAGACACAAAGTAAGCAGAGGTTATACAAGAAACTTCAAGTTAAAAATGCTTGATTAAAATTATTGATGTCAAATTTTAGAATACAGTCACAATAATTGACCCTAAAAAGATTAAATTTATGGAACAATTTACTTGCCTCAAAACCTCTGTCCACTAAGAGTCTGTATAGTAACCTAGCTCTAGCCCAAAAGTCATCTACTTTAGTGCAGATTTTACAAAATCTTATTAATTGGGAATAAAAACAATTATAAGTTATTTTACTATCGATATTACTACTAGGGAAAGGAAAGTTTATTACGTTAAAATTAAAATCATCAACTTTGTGATATACTTTAAGTATGCACTGTTCATTAACAATCTCTATATTTATATCAAGACAATTTTTAACTTTATAATTTACGTTACATTGTGTGAGGGGAATAGAATTAGGGTAAATAAGTTTAGCAACTTGATTAAAATTTAACAAATTGCAAACGAGAATATCATCAATATATCTACTATTATTACTTAACAATTTAGCAAGTGCTAATTTTTCTGGGATTTTATTTTTCTTGCTACTGTCAACTAAGTCTTTTATATATTTAAATTCTAAAGCAAGCAATAATAAGTCTGCAATTAAAGGGCTAGCATTTCCACCCATAGGAATTCCTAATATTTGTTTGAAAATGTACGGCCTGAATCTAACATAAGTATTGAAAAGGAGGAATTTAAGGGCATCTTTAAGTTTAGTTCTATCAAAATATACAGAACTAGTGGGAGTAGAGCTAAGTGATGCATTATTAAAATATGTATAAACATTTATGAAATAATTACCATTCCTAACGAACCTGTCAAAGTGCAAATCTATAATAAAGCAAAGCTCTGAATATACTAAATCTAAAGGCAAATTGGTATACAAAGTTGAAAAGTCGAAGCTATGTACCGAGGTAACTTTCGGCATGGTATTTATTTTATCAATAACTTCTAACGAATTGTCAACACTCCAATAATAGTTAATGCCAGTTCTTCTCATGACGGTATTACAAAGATGTCGCCGGTACAGAAGAGGTCATATAACATTCCAAGAAATGACTTCCCATTAAGTAAATATTAAATAGAATATAAATATGACCTTTAGTGACCATTACACCTACCTGTGTTTGGGGGCAGTGCACTCGTGTTATATAAAAGTGTTATAGCTCAGTTTTTAGCTGTTAGTTTACTTGTTTGTGTTTTCTGTACTTAGTGTCTTGCTCTTCGCTAAGCTTATTGGGATCATGGCAGGTATGGAGTGCGAGTCTCTAACTGATCTGCATCATCTTATTCTCCAGGTAAGAGAGGAGATGGTTGTGGTGAAGGAAGAGGTCTTGGCTCTAAGGGAGGTTAATGTTAAACTTCAGAGGGAAGTGGATTTGATTAAAGACGAAAATCTAGCTTTCAAGCTTAGCCAAGAGGAAATAAAGTCAAGTAAGGGGAAAAGGGAGGAAGTTGATGAATTTGTTTATTCATGGCAGGTTGTTAAAAATACGGGTGGGAAAGTCACACTCAAGAAGCAGGATAGTAGAATAGGTATGAGTGTGACAAATACATTCTCTCCTTTGCGAGACGAATGTGAGGGAAAAAATAGTCAGGATAAGGGAGGGTTAGCCGAAGTGCCTGCCGCCGACTCAGCTCCAACCGCTGACGCTGTGCTACCTACCACCACCACCACCACCCCCACCACCACCACCACCAAGGGAGCTTCTGCCACCACCAGGGGTTCTCCAACTGCAGCTGCTGGATCCTCCCGAGGGAAAGGTAAGTCTGTGTCCCGAGAAGGTAAGTCTGTGTCGATTGTGGGCGACTCCATGGTAAGACATTTAGTTAGGGCTACCCGCACTAAACTTAGGAAGGTTGTGTGTCTGCCTGGCCATGGAGTTGGGAGGGTTTTAGAGAAGATGGACCACATCTTGGAAGATAGTGGAGATAACCCCATTATCTGTCTCAGTGCCGGGAGTAACGATGTTGGTAAGGGTAGAAGTGAGGAACTGCTGCAGCAGTATCGGGATGTGTTAGATAAGGTTAGGATGAAGGGAGGGATCCCTGTAGTACATTGTATCCTACCCAGAAGAGGAGTTCCCAAGGAATGGACATCCAGGGCGATTGGTGTCAATTGCCGGTTGGAGAAATATTGCAAAGAAAAAGCAATACCATTCATTGATAACTGGGATAGTTTCTATGGGAGAGATGAGATGTACGCAAGGGATGGGGTTCATCTTTCACGGTTAGGGGTTTCCACATTAGCTAGTTCTTTAGATAGGGTGGTTGTGGGGTTTTGAACAGAAATATTGAGAGTGTAAATGAGAGGTTAAATGGAACAATTTTAGCGTCAGGCGAAAGCGATAAGGATATTCAGTTTCATGCTAAAAATGATGACTATATTGCTAATGATAGTAGTGATGGTGCAACGGAAGATGGCAATGTCGTTAGACAATGCTATTATGATAGCATTGACTGCAGTGAAATCGAAGAAAATAATAAGTTACTTAAAAACGATAGACAATTAGTTAAAAAAAATAGTAATAAGTTGAGGGTATATTATACAAATTGTAGAAGTTTATGTAACAAAATGGATCAGCTTAGGGCAATTGTTAGCAAGGAAAATATAGACATTGTAGCGATTACAGAAACCTGGATAAATACTGACTCTAGACATCTATTAGCAGAATTTCATATGCCAGGATACAATTTATTTAAATATGACAGAACAGACAGAAGGGGAGGTGGAGTTGCAATTTATGTCAGGGATACTTTAAAATGTTGCCTTAGATCAGATATTAAAACAAATAGCGATAATGAAAGCGTGTGGGTAGAGATTAGCGGGGAAGGTGAGGCAATTATTTTGGTAACCATTTATAGGACACCCTGTCTTTGTCGAAATTTAGGCAAATTATTATGGGAAGAAATCAGTAAGGCATCTCAGAATAATAATGTTTGCATTTTAGGCGACTTTAATCTTCCAGGTATAGACTGGGTTAATCAAAATAGCAATAACGAATCCGGAGATTTTCTTGAAGTAGTACTAGACAACTTTCTTTTTCAATTTGTAAATTCGCCAACTAGAGGATATAATATTCTTGACCTAGTTCTTAGCAACAGAGAAAATTGGATAACAAATTTAGAAGTGGGCGACCAGCTAGGGAACAGTGACCATAAATCAATATATTTATCTATAGAATTAAATCATAAACCAAAGGAAAATAAGATTCTTATCCCTGACTTTAGAAAAGCCAATTTTAGGGGATTAAAACGATCACTCAGAATTAAAGGGGAGGCAGGAGATTTAGATCAAGTGAGCCGATTAGTTCCAGCAGAACCGAGAGGTCAGGGCCAGGTGGGTCACACAGCTGAGATAGTTAGACAACCAACTGAAAATTTAAATAGAGTGTATAATCAGTTCATCTCTGCCTTACAGAGCGAACAAGATAAATAATTATACCAAAAAGAATATTTAGATCACATACAAACCAACCAAAATGGATGACAAATAAATTAGTAGATCTTATAGGTAGAAAGAGAGGTGTATACAGAAAAATACAGAAAGGCGAAATCCACCTTATAGGATATCACCATAACTTGTCGAGGCAGGTAAAGAAGGAAATTAGGAAGGAAAAAAGAAACTACGAAATCAAGATAGCAAATTAATCCAAAAACAACCCTAAAACATTTTATCAATTGTATAAATCTAAGGTAAAGGATACAGTAGGGCCTCTTAAGAATGTGATGAGTTAGAAATGTGCAATACTCTAAATAGTCATTTCCTTTCTGTTTTTACAAACGAAAATTTAGATCAAGTTCCAGTAGTCAACCAAGTTTTTAACGGTAGTATAGACGAAATATTAAGCACAGTTCAGGTCACTAGTGACGAAGTAATTAAGGAAATAGATAGACTAAAACCCCAGAAATCTCCAGGTCCAGATGAGGTGTATGCTAGGGTATTAAAAGAATGCAAGGACGAATTAAGTTACCCATTAACTCACCTATTTAATAATTCACTAGCTTTAGGCTTAGTTCCTGATTCATGGAAGCTCGCAAATATAATTCCAATATTTAAAAAAGGTGATAAGTCCATAGCATCAAATTACCGTCCTATTAGTCTCACATCAATTATAGGGAAATTGCTAGAATCAATTATTGCCAGGAAAATTAGAAATCACTTAGATATGTTCAAGTTAATAAATCCCTCTCAACATGGTTTCACTCCAGGACGATCCTGCCTAACAAATGTACTCAGTTTTTTCTCCGAGGTTTATGAAGCGGTAGATAACGACAAGTCATATGATATAGTTTACTTAGACTTCAGTAAGGCCTTTGATAAAGTTCCACATGAAAGGCTGTTAAAGAAGATAGAAGGACATGGTATTGGGGGGATGCTACTCAAGTGGATTAAGTCATGGCTGATTGGTAGGAAACAGAGAGTTAGTATAAATGGTGTAAAATCGGACTGGGGATTAGTTAAAAGTGGGGTCCCCCAAGGGTCGGTTTTGGGGCCCCTTCTGTTCATTATCTACATAAATGATCTTGACTCGGGCATAAAGAGTAGGATCAGTAAATTTGCTGATGATACTAAAATAGGTAGGATAATAGAGCCAGCTAGCGACAGGGAATGTCTTCAAAATGATCTCGATCACTTGCACGAGTGGTCCATAAATTGGCAGATGAGTTTCAATATAGACAAATGTAAGGTATTAAGGATTGGAAATCGTAATTTAGATGCTAAATACAAACTAGACAATGTAGAATTGGATAACTCAAGAGTGTGAGAAGGATCTGGGGGTGCTCATTAGTAATGATCTGAAACCCAGAAAACAGTGTATAAGTGTTAGGAATAGGGCAAATAGAATTCTAGGATTCATATCTAGGAGTGTTAGCAACAGGACTGCTGAAGTTTTCTTAAAACTATACTTAGCTCTAGTAAGACCCCATTTAGACTATGCTGTTCAATTTTGGTGCCGTTATTATAGAATGGATATCGACCCTTTAGAGGCAGTCCAAAGAAGAATGACCAAAAAGATACATAATATTAGAAATTTATCGTATGAGGAGAGGTTGAAAGTCTTAGGCCTGCACTCACTAGAGAGACGAAGATGTAGGGGAGACATGATAGAGGTATTTAAATGGATAAAAGGTTTAAATAAGGGCGATATAGATGAGGTATTAAAGCTAAAGAACGGCGACATAACCCGCTCAAATGGTCTCAAGTTAGATAAGTTTAGATTTAGGAAAGATATAGGAAAGCACTGGTTTGGAAATAGAGTTGTTAACATGTGGAATGCACTGCCCAGAACAGTAATTAGCTCAGAAACAGTTGAAAGCTTTAAGCAATAAGTTGGATTCCCAAATAGAGTTGTTAACATGTGGAATGCACTGCCCAGAACAGTAATTAGCTCAGAAACAGTTGAAAGCTTTAAGCAATAAGTTGGATTCCCAAATGGGTGATATGGGCTGGGTGTGAATGGGAGCTGCTTCATGTGGGCCGCATGGCCATATGCAGTTTCCCGCGATCTTATGACCTTATGTTGTTATGTAATTGGGGTTGGGTGTGACAGGGATCTGCCTTGTGTGGGCCGATCGGCTTTTTGCAGACTCCCATTTTCTTATGTTCTTATGTTATGTAAATAAAAACATAAACAATAAATATAACATACTTCAAAAAAGACCGTCAGACTTATCATACAGATTCCTCCTAACAACTATCAGGTATATCGTCTATTAATTATAATTAGGCCAAAATCATGACCCCCTAACCTCTAATAACTCAAGAAGGGCTAGAGCAAATGGGCTGTAAATATCCAAACCTATATCCTGATTGACTCTTCTCGCATGGTAGAAATATCAGCGTGATTGCTTTATAACCCTTTTTGAGTTACAAGAGGTTAGAGGTTTGTATTTCTGGGTAACTTATAATTAATAACTATAACGTATTAAACCTCTTACTTAACACCTTCAGTATGTGGTGGTATATGGTAGTGGTTCTGGTTAACTTTATGCGAAGCTATGGGGTTGGAGACACTTGGGCACACTAACATATTGGCCCCTACCACACCGAGCCCTAGTGAATCGGCCCCAGTACCCAACCTCTGCAGACCCCAGTTACATGAGCCACCCTTCTCCGAGGCACCCTGTGCTTTTGAGGGGGGTGACCTGTTTTTGGTCTGTCCTTTTCTCTCTTTCTCTGGCTTGTATCCATTCGGCCCCATTCAGCCAACTATTTTACGACGTTTATCACCTAGGTTTTTCAGAGGCTCTGACATATCGTTTTTCATCAATAACTTCCAAACAAAGACTTGGATCGGTATGGCGGTTTGGCACAGCTTGTTTCACACCCTGCCGTAATTTATGGCGCTATAGTGCATTGCCAGATGCGGTTAATTACGGCGATTACTCTTAACTCAGAAGGCGAAACCTGCATGAGCCAGATACATATTCGAACAGGTGAGGAATAACAGTGACGTAGTTGTGACGTCTGTCCACAAACCACCTCCACTTCTGCCATCCTCTACCTACCTCCCTCCCTCTCTTTCCCTGCCTCCCTCCTCCTCCTTCACCATCCCCCACCCTCTCTCTCCTCCGCCTTTTCTCTCCCTCCTCTCTCTCTCTCTCCCCCCCCCCCCCTCCCCCGACCTCTCTCTCTCTCTCTCTCCCCTGCCAACACTTCTCGCTCTCTTCCCCACCTTAACTTTCTCTCTCTCTCTCTCTCTCTCTAACATGGACTATATATAAGAAATGCAGCCATGCACATGTTACCCATATTCTCACATAGCGGGAGATAACTGGGAATTATATGCTGAGTATGGTACGGTGGTTTGTGCTAACGACCGTGGTTCTTGTTCAAGCATATTTGCCCGTTTTTTAAGGTTTACAGAAAGTTATAGTGGTGTGTCACTGGCATTCTGTATCACCAGTCATAGACCAGGGTATTGTAGAGAAGGTTGTCTCTTCGATGCCATGGCCAACATGTTACGATGTCCACGTGGTTGCAGAAACGCAATTGCTTTGCGAATTTTATCCATATACAACCGGGAGAAAGCTGCCAATACCTTAAGGATTTGTCTGAATAGGTAAGTGAATATTCATGCTCATTTATCATCGTAAATTATATGCAATCAGTGCGTTTCTGCTCTCCATTTCTTAAAATTAATTGTTCTTGTTAAAAGAGTACTCTTTGTTTTAAACTGTTGTTACGTCTTCATATTTTGCAATTATTTGTCTTTATATTATATGTATTCATTGTCGATAGTATCAATTGCTTGCTTTTGCGATTTCCTTAGTTTATTTGTGCAATAAATGTAGGTTATTTGTAGGGTAGTTATTGATAGGGGTCACTTGAGGTATGCTATGCTTACAGGTACGTACCTACCCGATAGCACTATCGTTAGTGAGTGCTGTACTGTACTTTATATATTATTTTGTAATAGTATAGATATCTGATCAATATTTGTATTTTGTACTATTGTTAATGTCTTGTCATGTTGCAAATTTTGTTTTATATTAATATTTTGACATTTACCATGTAGTTTCATTATTCATGCAGAGTTTAGTAAAATTTACCAGAACGTCCCGGACTTCCAAAAGTTGACTAATACATTGAACGTGACGATAGTGCGTTGTTATGTGTGCGATTCATTTGCTTGGGTAACCAGATTGACTTGCTCATGTAGTGATGTACACCCTATGTGGTGGATTGTTTTTTTCTTATTTCATAAATTCCATTGTATTAAGCGTTGTTTCCACATAGCGATGTTGATAATTAAATTTGACTTTATATTTTTTAGTTTGCAAGTTTTACATTATAATTTATTACCACCATCGGAGCAATGAACTCGGTAATTGTAATAAAAGTGTATACTGTATAATAATGTAAAAAGGATAATTATTTTGACCATGATACCGTGCTTAAAATGCCTTCTATGATATATAATTGGTTTTCATGCACATTATCTAATCTCCATATTTGGCTTTGCCCACTCAGGCCTTATGATCGCGTTGCAGAAGCCATTGGTGTGACGGCGAATGCAGTGCGGCTGATGGTACAGCGCAGCATGGGTGCTCTTCCTTGGGCAGCCACTCCCCCCACAACACCGCCTGGATCACGGAAACCCCCTGCCACACCAGCTGTTTTTGACAGTTTTACAATTGGTGCCATTCGCCGCCATGTACATGGCAAGTTTGCTGCCAAGCAAACCATTACCATCGGCACCTTGGGTGAAGAATTAAAGATGGCGAGCATCATACCAGAAGAAACATCACAGACGGCGGTATGGCGAATCCTGCACAACATGGGGTTCCGATACAAGACCTCACAGCGGAAAATGTATGTGAGGAAGGAGTCGCTGGATGTCGTATGCCGCCGTGTTAAAGCTCTCCGAGTACTCCAGCGACATCGGGATGAGGGAAGACAGGTGGTTTATGTGGATGAGACATGGTTCACCACCCGGATGCACCACAGCAAAGAGTGGATGGACACCTCCCAGCCTGCCACTAGTGCCACCTACAGGTGTGGGGCTGCATTAAGCGACATGTGCGCTCTTCTTTACAGAGGTTCACCCGCGCAGATCTGCAGGCCAGGCTAGAAGAAGCCAAGCTGATCGCTACAAGGAAAGTGTGGGCAGGTGCTGTAAAGCGATCGAGAACCTTCGAGGACCAGTACTGAACTTCAGATAATATACACAAAGGTGTTGATCCCGTCATCATCACTATCGACAGCGATGATGAGGACGAGTTGTTCCTCGATAGTGATGAAGACTAAAATACAAAATATGTGCTCAGTTGTTTGTATCATTTGTCCTCCCATTGAATTTCCCCTTGCTATATTTGTCTAAACTGACCTCTGAACACAAGGGCCTAACCACCTCCTTCCCTCCTGACTTTGTTATTTATTTATTTGTTTTTCAGTTACATTTCCTTTTACATACTACTTTACTCTTGAATCCCTGCCCTATTCCCACTCTTACACCTTATTAACCCCTGCCCAACCTCCTATAAATAACCAAGCCTCAGCTGCCCCAACACACCAGACGTCCAACGTAACTGTGGAACACAGGATCATATACATATTTCAGTTGATATACTGTAAATGCCACCATAAAACTCTGCAGCACGTAAGAAGAGGTGGGGAGAGAGAGAGAGAGAGAGAGAGAGAGAGGAGGGAGAGAAAAGGCGGAGGAGAGAGAGGGTGGGGGATGGTGAAGGAGGAGGAGGGAGGTAGGTAGGGGAGGGCAGAAGTGGAGGTGGTTTGTGGACAGACGTCACAACTACGTCACGGTTATTCCTCACCTGTTCGAATATGTATCTGGCTCAAGCAGGTTTCGCCTTCTGAGTTAAGAGTAATCGCCGTAATTAACCGCATCTGACAATGCACTATAGCGCCATAAATTACGGCAGGGTGTGAAACAAGCTGTGCCAAACCGCCATACCGATCCAAGTCTTTGTTTGGAAGTTATTGATGAAAAACGATATGTCAGAGCCTCTGAAAAACCTAGGTGATAAACGTCGTAAAATAGTTGGCTGAATGGGGCCGAATGGATACAAGCCAGAGAAAGAGAGAAAAGGACAGAAATAACAAAAATCAGGTCACCCCCCTTAAGACACCTTGGCACCCTAGCGCACCGGCCCCTACCTCAACGGATCCTATGAGCTTAGGAAGGCTAGCTGGGAATGAAGGAGGTATAAATAATTATGCCAATGTACCCTTCCACTCCCATACATCGTTAACCTCTTAACCGGAATTGATTGTGGTGAACGATATCCTTTGTATAATGTTAAATGTAAAGTTTTGTGAGGATACTTATCATCCATAGTTCACTTTTTTCTGTTTACATGATTTATTGGCTAATGAATGGTGTCATTTTGCAAAAGGGCACAGGTAATTTTACAAAAAGGCCAATATGCTGGACATTTTGCAAATGGGCCAGACATTAAGTGGCATTTTACAAAAAGGCTAGGTGTTTGGTCATTTTGCAAAGCCCCCGGTCATTTCGCAAAAAGGCCACTTTTTCAAAAAGGCCGTAACATAATTATACACAATGAAGCAATTTGGTTGAGCCCGAAAACTTTCAGTCTTCTACTGTACTTCTCACTTCTCAGCTTGTTCGTCCTCTGTCCAATTACTCTTCTTTCCTATTTTACTCCAGCCATCTGGTCTGATCAAATATATATACACAATCCTTATATTATTTCAAATGTAGCTAGATTTAGGTTAAACAAATTTTAAAATATTATTATTCAAACCAATCTGTTCAATTTCGGTGCCCTACAGTAGTATGTCTTTCTTTTCTTTTTGTCTTTCTTTTTTTAATTAGGCTAATATTACAATATTATATTTGAACCAACTTGTATAGTTATGGACCAACTAAAGATTTTAATCATCATTATCATTAGAAAGTTTAATGGAATCATATAATATCCACAAAATAATATGAAGAAACACATCATCGTATATTGGGAGCGTTAAACTGCGTGGACAATTGGCACTGTCTATAGAACGGACTTAACCCATTCTGTACCGGTGACTTACCGGTGACTGTACCGGTGACGTTATTTTATTTTGTTTATTTATTTATTTATTTATCTATTTTTGTATTCCGGCACCTAATAGACGACTTTATTCACCTTAGGAAGAATGTGTGGTAGCTAAAATGAGTCATTATGATAGTTTGTAGCGACTTAATGGTTAGAGGTCCTTCCTAAGCTTACTATAACTCTCTACTACTTGCCCTACCATAATGAAAAGGACATCACTGGTACTGAATAGGTTAAGGAGGTATGCTCGGGTATCACACGAGAACTTTTATCATCAATTGTCGATAGCTGACATTTTTCTGGCAATATTCCTGGAATATTTGTCACTGATATCGGAAACTAGACTGAAGATAGATTATGGGGGAAGGGTTTATTTATTGGTCGATATGTTTATTTATATATTATGGTTTATTTTAGTTTCCTCCCTAGACCTCCATCAAGCTTAAAATATCATCCCCAAGATTCCCCTTCTAGATAAATTTGTACATTTTTCGGTAGCAAAATTTACAGGCTGGTTCCTCTGGTTCCTCCTACATTACAGGCTCGCTATCGCTCCCCAGGAAAAAATAGACACCTAAATGGCACGAAAGGTCTTAACAGTCACAAAGAAATGGGGTGAAAGTCTTAAAATCGCCAAACTAATAGGCCGAACGTCTTAAAATCTCAAACTAATGGGGCTAAACATGAGGGAGAAGGGGGGCCAGAAAAAAAAATATATATATAAACCTGTAGAATATCATTATAGCACTCAAAGCTAACTTATACATAGCTTCAGCCCTTGGGTTTGGCTGTTTGTATGTTTGTGGTTGCAGCCATAGCCACCCATAGATGCCGCACAATAGCTCAGATCAGATCAGATGAAGGTATTGAGGGATAAGCCTTTACAACGGCACCTCGTAGCTACTTTCTACTTTTCCTATTTTTTCTGAAGAGTGTAGAGAGGGCCTAATAGTGTCGCTCTCTACAGGCACACAGCATACTACGAGCCTACACTGTTAACTAATAGTGTCGCTCTCTACAGGCACACAGCATACTACGAGCCTACACTGTTAACTAATAGTGTCGCTCTCTACAGGCACACAGCATACTACGAGCCTACACTGTTAACTAATAGTGTCGCTCTCTACAGGCACACAGCATACTACGAGCCTACACTGTTAACTAATAGTGTCGCTCTCTACAGGCACACAGCATACTACGAGTCTCTACAGGCACACAGCATACTACGAGCCTACACTGTTAACTAATCAAGAGCATGCAAAATGGTAAATACAATAAATCAGGGTTCATTGGTGGAGAAATAACCTTGATTATTTGATATACCTCTCTATCCTTGTAGTATACGAGTTTATCACTGCCAATACACCTCTCTATCCTTATAGTATACGAGTTTATCACTGCCAATATACCTCTCTATCCTTATAGTATACGAGTTTATCACTGCCAATATACCTCTCTATCCTTGTAGTATACGAGTTTATCACTGCCAATACACCTCTCTATCCTTATAGTATACGAGTTTATCACTGCCAATATACCTCTCTATCCTTATAGTATACGAGTTTATCACTGCCAATATACCTCTCTATCCTTATAGTATACGAGTTTATCACTGCCAATACACCTTTAACCCGTCCAGCCCCGGCTAGTTTATCACTGCCAATACACCTTTAACCCGTCCAGCCCCGGCTAGTTTATCACTGCCAATACACCTTTAACCCGTCCAGCCCGGCTAGTTTATCACTGCCAATACACCTTTAACCCGTCCAGCCCCGGCTAGTTTATCACTGCCAATACACCTTTAACCCGTCCAGCCCCGGCTAGTTTATCACTGCCAATACACCTTTAACCCGTCCAGCCCCGGCTAGTTTATCACTGCCAATACACCTTTAACCCGTCCAGCCCCGGCTAGTTTATCACTGCCAATACACCTTTAACCCGTCCAGCCCCGGCTAGTTTATCACTGCCAATACACCTTTAACCCGTCCAGCCCCGGCTAGTTTATCACTGCCAATACACCTTTAACCCGTCCAGCCCCGGCTAGTTTATCACTGCCAATACACCTTTAACCCGTCCAGCCCCGCTAGTTTATCACTGCCAATACACCTTTAACACCCGTCAGCCAGCCCCGGCTAGTTTATCACTGCCAATACACCTTTAACCCGTCAAGCCCCGGCTAGTTTATCACTGCCAATACACCTTTAACCCGTCCAGCCCCGGCTAGTTTATCACTGCCAATACACCTTTAACCCGTCCAGCCCCGGCTAGTTTTGTAATGTTTGTTCACCAGAACCCGGCCGGTTTTCAAAAAATGGTTTTATTCCAGAAACAATAGCGAATGGGTTAGGAATGAAGGAAAAACCACGAAAAACCGCTCAAAAAGCTTAAAGAATGGTCCTACAGAGCCCCCGAAAACGTATTTTACAAGAGTAAAAAATTGAAGGCAATTATCCCAAAAAACCAGGTTATTGCGCGCTCACGCGCACGCACGTGGACTTTGAGAGTTTTCAACCATCGGCACGGTTGCGTGGGATACGTACACAGTTCCCATACAAATCTGAGCCCTCTTGAGTGGCTACACCTGAGGTTACGGTCGGCGCAATTAGGGTGACGCGCCAGGCGCGTCTCTGGGGCTGTGCATTACATACATCGCCGATGCGTCAGGCGCGTCGCTGGGGCTGTACGGGTTAAGGAAGCCCACCTCGCTTGTTTTCTCTTTCTCTCCCTCTCTCTCTGGCTTGTATCCATTCGGCCCCATTCAGCCTACTGTTTTAAGACGTTTACCCCCATCCAGATGTTAATATTTTCCTGGCGAGCGGTAGCGAGCCAGCATATATATATTTTTGTTTTGACAGCAAGCTAAATTTGTAAATTTTTTCGATAGAAAAATGTCTCCGGCGAAGCCGAATTTCTCCATACAATGCTGGCTCGCTATCGCTCGCCAGGAAGAAATCGACACTTGGATGGGGATAAACGTCGTAAAACAGTTGGCTGAATGTGGCCGAATGGATACAAGCCAGGGAAATAGAGGAAAGGAGAGAAAGATAAAACAAAAAAAACGGTGACCCCCCCCTTAAAGGGTTCAGTATTATGGACACTTTCATATCATAATGCCTTACAGTGTAGATTTATAAATACAATGGTACTGAGTTAAAAAGGGAAGGTAATTTTTTCCATTCATCTATGTGTATTAAAATAGTTAAATAAGCCTAATATGTTACATATGTGTATTATAATGCACAAACTAGATCGTCTACAATACAGAACACGGTGACAGACAGAAAACATGAACAATATTAACTCGACTATTCTCCCAGCCTCCATCTCCACCCTCTACAATATGCTTTAGTCTCTCTCTCTCTCTCTCTCTCTCTCTCTCTCTCTCTCTCTCTCTCTCTCTCTCTCTCTCTCTCTCTCTGTTTTTGGGGCTGTAATTTTGAGGGTGTAATTTAAACATTTCGCTCCATCGGTACTTTTATAATACACAACAATATCAGTGTTATAATAAAACGTGAGATAATCTGATTGTGGTTTCCACCTTAGGAAATAGCGTCAATCAACAACTTGGATTCCTCTCCGCTGGGAAGCAACTAGCCTTAGCTTAACAATCACACTCAATAATAAACAATGGACACAAAATACACAGTAAAGTTTCACAAGTTTTATTCTTTAACAGCTAGGGTACATATTCATATTAGAATGTAGGATGATAAATCAATAACATATAAATATGGTTATAGTTAATGATGGAACATATACGATAAAACAATGTTTCTAAAAGCACATGTAGAAAATAACTATGTTATTAAAAGAATATAAGTAATAATAATGCTATCAAATGCACATATAATTAATGAGTAAATTACTATATGAATAGACAAATATTAATTTACAGAGATTTTAAGTTTCAATCACAATAAGTAGTGTCCTGAAGGTAAATAATTAAAATCTCTAAATATGGCTTAACTCAAAGTAAATAATAGTTACTGCGTCTAGCATACACGAGGTACTGAAGGTATGTAAATTAAGACACTACTTGACTTCGAAACGAACAATAAGTTATGATAACTTGAACAGGAGAATAAACTCAAACAACTCAAAGAGTAATAACTATGAATATGAATTCATAAATAGGTTAGATTTAGATAATAGTAATTTATGCGTGACTGAGATTCGAAACGAACAATTTAATGCAATTTGAATAAACAGAGTTAAGACAACTCGAATAATACACAAATTAATAATAATTCAATTAGCGTGATAATGAATAGTAGTTATAAATAAACGACTGATTAAGCAAGACACTGTGAATAAACTTATTTATGATTTATGTACCCAGATGATGAATTAGCATATAAACTAGGTCTGAGTAAGTATTCATGGAACTTGAAACTTGACGTGTAAGTATGTTGTATTTTTTCCCAGATGAACATATGTATATTTCCCATGGAGAATACAGGAGACTGTATTCGAGAAGTACATATACTTTATATTAATCCCACGATAGATGTGTATTTGGTCTCCCTTATCAGAGCAACGAATAAAGAATAAAAGGGAAGAATGGACAAACTTCGATATTTGCGTTAATTATGAATCTCAACATACCCGTTAACCCTTGTTAAAATTATCGTTACCACTATGAAATAAGAGAACACTTAAAGAGTTTAGGAAGAATAGAAGCACTGGTAGAGAGTCTGGCAAGCACGTTGTTACTGGAACAGTTGTCCCCCGGTTGGTTGTCTATAGGGACTTGGTGAGTTTCACACACTCGTAGTAAAGCCACAGCTCGTCTTCTTCTCTCCACACAAGGTTGTTTCACTTTTAGTTAACAAAGGGTTACAATCGAGGAAAAGGGGGTGATCACTCTACTTTAATTGGCTAGGGATACTTCTAGTGGTATTGGTATTCCTAAAGGATGTCCTTCACTAGCGGATGTATTGCCCTGATTTCCCTTTCTACTTAGGGAGCACAGTGTTGCATGACTTTCTACTTAGGGAGCACAGTGTTGCATGACTTTCCTCTGGTTCGGGCAGGTACTAACCCTTTTTGGGTCAGCGTCAAGGGCTTATCTCTCGGGGTAGTAGGGGCGTGTAGGGAATTGTTTTTTAAATTTTAGAAGATCGGAAGGTTGGACTAAAATTATTTACAGTGTGATTCCTAGAGGAGGAGGACATTTGGCAGTATCTGGCAACGGGGCTATCCTCAGGCATGACAGGGTGAGTAATTAGCAGGGCATTACTAGGTTGGGGAATGGATAGGGAATTTGGGTATTTTATGGTGGTATAAAGACAGGAAGGCTTGAAAGTTGAATTGGCTTGTGGCCTAGCATGGCTAATCTGGCTGGAAGAATTATTGCAATACTCGATGGGGGAGTATTGAGGGTGTGGATGGGGAATTTGTATAAACAGCTCTTCACTATAATCACACACTGGGGGTTTTAGGGTTTTACTTGAGTGGGCCCTGTAGTCCTGGGATTCCAGGTTTTCCTTGAGAGTTGAGGGCGCATTTTCTGGCTCGCTCACTTCCCGTTCTTCAGTTGAGGGCGCGTTCTCTGGCTTGCTTAGGACAAGCTGGTGTTGAGGTTGGTACTGGATGCTGGAGGGTCCGGGTTGTAGTGGCTGAGTCATTATGGTAGTAATTCGGCAGGTGTTGTTGGAATTGTTATTTGAAGACAGGAGCAGGTTGTGGGTTGGTGTTGGCCTTTCTTGGTCAGGCCTCGTCATCTCAATCAGCTTAGCTACCTTTAGACGAAATGTGCTTAGATTAAAATATTAATGGTAATAATAATAATACAAAAATAAAGTCCCATGGAATAAAACTATTAGTAAGTATCTCAAATACTGGTATCCTTATTCCCTGGACACATATTTTTGTATTTCATTATTCCAAGATTCCCACCTACAGTAGGTTGGCATAGACAGGGGTTAATCGATTCTAGTCTTGAAATGTTTTGTATTTTTCTTTTAACTTCTATCTTAGAGTTTCTTTTATTTTCCATTAGTTTTCTCTTTTATTTTATATGTTTGTTTTCGATTTCTTTTGCCGTGCCGTATTCTCTTTCTATCGCTTTCTTGTATTTTCTATTCGCTAGTTAGATGATATTGTATATACTCTAGGTTATCTTTCTTCACGTTAATCATAGTTTATTAGATTATATTGTATATACTCTAGGTTATCTTTCATCACGTTAATCATAGTTTATTAGATTATATTGTTTTTTTTTTGTTTTTTTTTTTTGGTTTTTTTTAAGAGACAATGAACGGAGGAAGGAAAAACACAGATAAAACAAAAAGGTCCATGTGCCTAAAGGCATCCTCCATTCATAAAATGTTTGTAACAACTGGATTTAAACATTTGTTGATTGTAAGTTTGTGGAAAGCAATTCGAGGGAAGTGAATTCCAAAGAGTAGTAGCTCTGGGGATAAATGAATTCTGATAAGCAGAAGTTCTGCATTGTGGAGGAGAAAGTGTAAATTCATGGGCGCTCTCAGCTGCCCTAGTTCTACGGGGAAAGATGTGGAGAGGCGGCACAATTGAAGCAAGTTCCTCGGAACAATTGCTGTGAAAATATCTGTAGAATAATGCAAGGGATGCAACGTTTCTTCGTATGGCTAATGTAGGAAGGTCCTGTGTGATTGCAGGGTTATTGATTAATCTAATAGCTTTATTTTGAATTTTGTCCAACTGCCTCAATGCAACCACTCCACTTCCACCCCACAGAGGTGAACAGTAATCCATCTGAGAGCGCACATGACTTTTATATATTACGGCCAACTGCTCGTCAGTGAAGAATTCTCGAACTCTGTACAGGAGTCCCAGTTTTTTAGAGGCATTCTTAGCAATGCTTCTAACATAATGTGTCCAGCTCAAGTTAGTAGTTAATGTTACACCGAGAATGTCAATACTAGGGGAAGTGGGAATATTTACATCATTAAAAAATATGGGAGTCAGTGAGATTCTGTCGGTTAGAAAATTGAATGTACTTGGTTTTCTGTGCATTAAAGGAAACTAGATTCTCTTGTCCCCATTCATTAATTCTAGAAAGGTCCTGGTTCAGAGAAATTGCAGTGTTTATTTTTGAATTTATAAGATCGGGTTGGGTGAAAGAATTGGTAAATGTGAAGGAACTGTGGAGTGTTGAGTCATCTGCGTAGGAATGTATTGGATTATGAGTGGTAGATATGAGATCATTGATATGAATGAGGAACAGAGTTGGGGCCAAAACTGATCCCTGGGGAACACCAGCATTTATTGAGTGAAATTGAGAATAAAGGCCATCTACCATTACACGTATTTTTCTGTTATGAAGATAAGAAGAAATTAGTGGAACTAATGATGCAAGGCCGTAGTGTGACATCTTCGACAATAAGGATTGATGCCAGACTCTATCAAATGCCTTTGATATATCCAGTGCTATTGTATGTGTTTCACCATGTTGGTCTGTAGCTTGGTTGATTTGATGCGTAAGAAGGCAAAGAATGTCTGCAGTTGATCGACATCGTCTAAAACCATATTGCCTATCACTGATTAATTTATTATTCTCCAGATGCTTAATTATGTGATTATTTAATATAATTTCAAAAACTTTGCCAAGAGTGGAAGTTATAGCTATTGGTCTGTAGTTTGATGGATCTGAAGAGGCACCTTTTTTAGGAACTGGATGGATGTTTGCTTCTTTCCAGGGTACTGGGAAGCATGAGGTATGAGTACACAGACGGAAAATTTTTGCCAATACAGGAGCGAGCACCAAGGAGCAATTCTTAAGTACTATTGGAGGAATTTCATCTGGACCAGGAGCCTTATCTACTGAGAGATTCTGCAAAATAGTTTTGACATGTCTGGTGTGGATCTTAAGTGAGGGAATTTCAGGTGAATTAAAATTAAGTACAGGGACATCTTGATTTATTTCATCTAAGGTTGAGTTGGTGGAGAAAATATCTGCAAGAAGGTTAGCTTTACCTCGTGGGTCACTTACAAGATTGCCAGTCGGAGATTTTAATGGTGGAATGGATGAAGCAGTAGTGAAGTTGGATTTGAATGAGTTAAGAGTAGACCAAAATATTTTGTTATCATTTGGATTATTTAGAAGTTTATTTGCCTGCTTATGGAGAAAGTTTGATTTAGTTAGGTTTAATACAGTTTTGGCATGATTTCTGATGTTTCTAAAGTAATTAAAGGCTTCATGTGTTTTTGATCTTGTGTATGCATTGTAGGCTATTGCTTTTTGTTCAGTTACTCTAGCACAATTATGGTCAAACCATTTAGGTGAATTAGATCTTTTACTGTACTTTTGATGAGGAATAAAAGTTTCCATTCCAATTTTTACAAAATCTTGTATGTGGCTCAAGGTGGAGTGTGCATCATTAGAAAAGAAAGAGGTCCAGGGAATATCAATAAAGAAACCTTGAAGACCCTCCCAGTCTGCCCTATCGTAATGCCATTTAGTCACCAAAACAGGTTCAGAGTGGGAAGGTGTGGTAGGTGATAGACAGGTGGCCTGTATCAGACAGTGATCAGAAGATCCAAGTGGGGACCTCACTGTAACATCATAATTTTCTGAATTGGTTGTTAAAAATAAGTCCAGTAGGTGGGAATTATGATTAGGATTATCTGGTACACGGGTGGGTTGGTTGACTAGTTGAATGAGATTAAATGAGTCTGCAAATAGCTCACATTCAAGACCAGCATCATCAGTCCTGGCTGAATGAGTGAGCCATTCAACATTATGGACATTAAAATCACCCAACACAGTGATTTCAGAAGAAGCATTTAAGTTGAGGACACTGAGTTGTGTATATACTCTAGGTTATCTTTCTTCACGTTAATCATAGTTTATTAGATGATATTGTATATACTCTAGGTTATCTTTCATCACGTTAATCATAGTTTATTAGATTATATTGTATATACTCTAGGTTATCTTTCTTCACGTTAATCATAGTTTATTAGATGATATTGTATATACTCTAGGTTATCTTTCTTCACGTTAATCATAGTTTATTAGATGATATTGTATATACTCTAGGTTATCTTTATTCACGTTAATCATAGTTTATTAGATTATATTGTATATACTCTAGGTTATCTTTATTCACGTTAATCATAGTTTATTAGATTATATTGTATATACTCTAGGTTATCTTTATTCACGTTAATCATAGTTTATTAGATTATATTGTATATACTCTAGGTTATCTTTATTCACGTTAATCATAGTTTATTAGATTATATTGTATATACTCTAGGTTATCTTTATTCACGTTAATCATAGTTTAATAGATTATTTAGACAGGTATTTTTTTCCCTTGGTTTCATTAAATTCCTTTAGTTGTGTTTCTTGCTTTGAATTTCTGGTGTGTGGCCTTTCTTACGTGTGCTTGTATTTTAGGTTAGCCTGTTATTTAGGCTCTTATATTTACCGGTAATTCATTATATTGTTATCTGATCCCAGTATCTTTTAAGGGGCGTAGTAATTTTGTTTAGCTATTTACTTTGTCATTCATTTATTGTTTAGTTTCCTCGCTAGACCTCCATCAAGCTTAAAAAAACACCCCCTAGATCCACCTTCAAGATAAATGTGTACATTTTTCAGTAGAAAAATGTCCCGACCGAAGGCCGATTCCTCTTTAAATTACACGTTCGCTATCGCTCGCCAAGCTAAAATTGACACCTAAATGGCACGAAAGGTCTTAACATTGACAATGAAATGGGGCTAAAGGTGTTAAAATCGCCAAACTAATGGGCCGAACCTCTAAAAATCTCAAAACCAGTGGGGCTAAACACGAAGGAGGAGGGGGTCCAGAACAAACCAACCATGCTCCCTTATTTTTTATCCTTGTACTGTGGGACCCGTAGCTTATGAGAGACGTATAATTATACCGTACCCAATAACGAGTGGACCGAGGCCACCAGGTACTGATTGGTGTTGTTTGGTGGGGTGGTAGTACGGCTATCAGTCTCTAGGCAGTCTTTCTGCTATCACCGGTTTTTTGTCTCTTGCCTTTGCTTGCTCAATATCAATCTAGTTATTCGTTTTAGTATTTTTATTCTCTTTGTTACGTTAGGTTGTTATTTATTTATTTTTTATTATTATTATTTTTTAATTGTGTTGTTGTTGTTATTGTTGTTGTTGTTCCCCAAGCTGCCTGGCCGAACAGCCCCAAGGCCCCGGGCAATTCCAAGGCCATAACCGAGCGCCCCCACTGAACCCTCCCTGCCGACCACAATAAAGCCTGGGTGACCGAAGCCACTCCATGGCTGGGAGCTGAGGAGGGTGCGGAAACGCCCGGGAAACCAACGCCCCACCCAGGGCCCTGTGCCCCTCAGCAATTATGAAGAGAAAGTTGAGGGGCAAGGGAAAAATGTGACGCTTTGGCTTCCAATCTTGGTAGATTGGGAGATCAATCCACGGAAGAGACGCCGTCACTTGAAATCTAGAAAATATATAAGTTAAAGGAACAGTCAGAGTAAGCTATGGGTATGGCAGAGATCGCTCAGCTCTCACTCTGATAGACCAGCCCATCACCACAAGACTAGAACCCAATTCTCTCAGCATCAGCTAGGAAAGGCCCTAGAAAGCTGCCTTTGGCGGGGGGATAGCTTCCCTATTTCAACCCCTTTCGGGGTTGGGCACCCGCCATTGTTTTATTGTATTTTCTCTTGTTGTGAATGGAGTATAAGATCGGAGGGACGCCGGATATAATTGATTGGCATTGTTTGATGTGGTATTACTGCTCTCTCTCTCTCTCTCTCTCTCGTAGGAGAGACGGGGTTAGCCAATCTATTAGGGAGTAGCGTTCCTTGGAATCCGAGCTACATCTACTCCGACTTTTCCTATAGGTCTAGTTATAAGACTTCTTCTCTATTCTTTACACACACACATAACTAACTTACGGTAATATTAAGGACCCTACTGCTACCTCATGCGTGGGAAGAGAGGCTTTGGACACCTCTATAAATGACACCATTTAACGCTTACAGGTTATGAGAGACTGGAATTGAAGGTGTGACGCTTCTGCATAGTAGCCAC
The DNA here is from genome assembly GCA_032716605.1 of Paralithodes platypus. NCBI lineage: Eukaryota > Metazoa > Arthropoda > Malacostraca > Decapoda > Lithodidae > Paralithodes > Paralithodes platypus. The sequence goes on along the minus strand of CM064509.1, from coordinate 22,499,569 downwards.
GTGCGGGCATGCGCGCGCGTCGGCTGCCCAGCCGTTTAGAAACCGGCTGGCGGCAGCCGGCCGGCCGGCTTTTCCTTAGTATATATCCTACGACAATGTAACTAATGTCTGGGATATTCTTATGTTGTTTCACAGCTTGTAGCTGCCCTTATTCTTAACCAACGCATCTTAGTATATTTTATTCTCGATAGTTGATTGTTTCATTATAATATATAAGATGTAAGTTTAGTGAGAGTGGGAGGAGACGAGCGGGAGAGAGAGACCGGCTGGGGGACGTTGCTTCGCGCGGAGAGTCTAGCTTGGGACGAGCCTGATGTGCCACATGCATTTGTTCGCAACGTTAGGCTTAGTTTCGACTCACGCACGGGGTAGACGATTTTGACCCGGCAACTGTGTTGAGTGTTGCCAAGCCTGGGATGTATTTTGCATGCCTAGTGGGGGCTCCAGACAGATTCAAGACTCAGAGCTCACCTCACTGTCGTACCCTTCGGACCCCCTTGATATCTATCCCTCTCAACCCCACTTAGAAACTTTCTCTCTTACTTTGTATACCTTCCTTCCACTACTTCACCAATCTATTTAATTATCCCATCCCCTTGATAGACCTTATATCTATTATTGTATTAACGACGAGCTCTCAGATAACTAGATAGGATTTTGGGCCTTATGCAGAGACGTAATTGTTAATGAGACCTAAGAAGCTTTTTTGTTGTCTCATATTTGGTGGTTTCATGCTTGCTAGTGTGTTCTTGTGTCGGGTTAGCAGGGGCTAGACCGGAGGGGAGGCTTTTTGCGATCCTTTAAGTAAAGTCTGCTGGTGCGAGTCCTGTGGACCCGCACGACTTTACTAGGATACCCGTGGGAGTCTGGGGGCATTTTCTTGTCTGTGTCCCTGTGTGTCTAGTGTTGTGTTGTGTGAGGGCCCTTGCCTAGTCCACTCAGCACTGCGCTAGCACGTCTTGCTTTTGTTTTAGGGTCGCCAGGAGAGAGTCAGATACTTGCGATCTGAGTCTCTCAAGAGAGCACCCTTTCAATTAGAGTAATTTGGCGCACAGACTTGGGAACGTCCCTAGGCTAGAGCAGGTGGCTCAGCCCGGGTATCCGAAGCCTATATCCTTCCGGCTAGACCTCTGCCGCCTGGCAGATTAACAGCTAGGGGTTTATTATATTTGTATGCTTGTTATTGTGCCACAGTTTACCGTTTTTGTGAGCATTGTGAGTCAGGGTGTGGCTTAGAGACTCTGTCCGAGCAGGCTTGCCTGACTAAGAGTGAGAAGCACACCTGTATGTGGTTATGTTGCGAGTTGCTGCCTTTATTTAATTATACCTATGCCATTATACACTGTAGGTCCTATCACTAGTATTTATTCCTGCTTATGAGTTGAGACTTCTCTAAATCCGTAACGTACTTTCTTTGCTAAGCATCAGATCCTACAGTAGCCGCATGCAGTTTAGAACCCCGCATCTTGTCTATCGGTACGATGTTTTGAGGACTGTTTGCTTTCACCTTCTTTCACGCAGGGGTGATTAGTTGTATTAATTAACGTAACGTTAAATGTACTTTCTTCTAGTTTGTTATTAAATTGTTTCTGCAATTTAATTCCGTTATCTATCTTTTCCTTGAAGCTTTAAGTCAACTTAATTGTGTGATCTTTTATATAGCCTGCTTGACTATCAGCAGTCTATAGTGCGTGCACCCTGTAACCGAGTCATAGGATACCTTGTTGTCCAGGCAGGACTCTTGACGGTTTAGGGTGGTTTGTTGCCTGGGTTTATAGATAAGGGTTGGATCTAGCGTTTTCCGTTGTTGCTTGTTGCCGCATACCTAGTCCAATAGAAAGAGCCCAGTGTTTATATATCCCAGAACGTAACAAAGGAATTCCAGGCAGTGGGGACCGATAAATGGAGTGTGGCTGTAGTGCCCCGATAACCCCACTCCTAACGTGTAATGCTTGACCAGTCCCTGTGACCGTTGTATGGTGCATCTGGCTGGATTGCTCTTAGGTGAGAGAGCTTTACTGCCATGTTGGTTGCCAGGCCAACTAAAGTACCTTGGTTTGTCTACTGGATAAGTGTAATATCCCTTGATCAGATGATTATAGAGTCTGGCCGTTTGAAGGTGGTTAGTAGTACTTAGTAATGATTCAGGCTATCGCCGTCACTCCTTTCGGAAAACCTGTGTTTTTAGGATACAGTACTGCTCAGTTGGGAGCTGCGGCACGTTAGGACTGTCTGACCTCGGGGAGACCTTTGGTTTAGTGTGGCAGGCATAACACAGTCAGAATCTAGAACAGAACGAACACCATTGACGAATAGGCGGATGCAGATGCGGATGACGTGGGAATAATTCACCACCAACCCCCTTTTTATAGCATTGTATTGGTCATTAGTTTTCCTTGAAGTTAGAAGCCTTTACAAAGTATTTGAACTGTTAGAACAAATTTAAAACCATGTCAGCTACTGGTACTTCAAAACTCAAAGCAACTTGCGCTAATTGCAAGAAGCTAAAATGGTGTATTGAATTCCAAGAAGGTGCATATGCCAGCATCCACCATGATAGTCTCTGTCTGTTTTGTGAGCTAGACGGCAAACTCATGAGGTAGCTGGGATTAAGGAACAATTAAAGCAATGAGACACAGAAAATACAATTCTAAAGAAAACAGTTTCTGAAGGAAGAAAATAAATAGAAGAGTTGAAAAAGGTAATAGATAGCTTTAGAAGTGAAGCTATTGAGAGAGTGGCAGCTGTTCCTTCAAACACCAGCACAAGTCATGCAGGTGCAAGTGAGCAAAATAAGAATATAGTGCCAGTCAAGGAGGCAACAATTGAAGCTGCAACTACAGAAGAGGCTGCGATTACTGCTACAGTTAGTGCTAGTGACCTTCGCTATGATTGGAGAGAGGTCAAACACAGAAAGAAAAATAAATACCAGACAGGAATATGAGGTTAACACTTCAAATTGATTACGTCTTCTAGACCATGCCAAAAGTCAGTATGACTTCCCTAAGTCCTCACAGCACAGAGGAAAAAAGGATCGTCAAGTGCAGAGTGCCAGTGAAATGTTAAGCCTACTATACATTATTCAAACAACAAAGGGACCAAACTTAACATGCCAAGCAGGTTTGGTCTCGTTAAGGTGCGGTTATACATGCCCGAATGTTTGCCACCCAAGCAACTTTTGTCACCGCTACGGGCAACTTTTCTGAGACCCAAAAACAAGTGGTTACACATGCAGGAAGAGAGTTGCTCGTAGCACTATCTCCCGTAGCCTACACTCTTTCGTTTTCATTTCGAAATTAATTGGTCTTAATTCGGCCGTTTTAGCTTCCCGTCACGCTATTAATACATCACAATCCCTATGATAAAGCTGCGCATATATAAGTCAGTTGAAACAGCAGCACGCAATGATTGGCTATCTTATCATTACCCTGATAATTTATTTATTATCTGTATTGTTCCTTATTTTTTCATTAAACTAGATATGTTTAAGTAATTTTAATGATTACTTAATAAATTACAGTACTATCCGAATCTAAAGAGCTCTTAAAGAACACAGGAAACACAATAATAACGTTTTTTTTTGTTTTTTGTTTTTTTTAAGGTAGGGGGGTGAAGAGAGGCACCACAGAGTGGGTGGCGGGAAGAGAAAGTAGGAAAGATGAAATACAGTGGAAGAGAAAAGTTAGTGGGCCGTCCACCTTGCTGTTTGTTGTTGAGGGATGTTTATTTATTTATTTATTATTATTTTTTTGCTTATTTATTCATTTGTTTGTTTGTTGTCAAATCATTTTGGTTCATGTGTTCCTGGCGATGTTTGGTCAGGAACTTGTTGATGTTGTTAGATGATGATGGTGGTATTCGGGAATTCTGGCGGTGTTCAGGGGGGTCCATGATGTGTGTGAGGATCCCCCAGGTGTTCTGCCGTGTCCCAGGTACTTGTTGTTGTTCTGCCGTGTCCCAGGTTATGGTGTGTGGTGGTGACAGTTAGCGGTGTTTTGCTTGGCTGGTTGATGTTCTGGTGTTTTCTGGAAGCGGTGTTCTGCTCAACTGGCGATGGACTGCCACTGAGGTGAAGGAAGAGGTACTCTGTTGAAGGTAAGCTCCGCTGATGGTGTTCCGGGGGCTCAGGCAAAAGGAGGGCACACGATATTCTGTGTGGGACCCCGGTGGAGATGCCCAAGTCCCCAATATCAGCATCACCCAGCCATCTTCAAAGCTCCTCCACCAGCCTCAGCCTCTCCATACTCCTATGGAAGAGACCCCACGATCTTCTAGAGGGTCTCAGCTGGTGTTGCAGAAGTGGTGGTGGTGGAGAATAACGTATATATCATAAAGCAAGATAAAGCACAAGCAAGATAAAGATATGATACACCAAGAAGTAAGCGAGAGAGAAGACTGGCTGGCCCGGGCTCACCCGGTTTAGCCAATCACAGGCCTTGCTTTACGTATTACACATTTAAAATAGGCAGTGACAGTATTTCTTACCTTGCTTGTGTTTACTGTATTATATGTACGATTTTATGTGTTCCATGTGGTATTTTATAGCTCTTAAGGTTCGGATATCACCTGTCACATTATCATTAGAAGTATTCAAACTTATTTAGTTTAATATAGCCTACTGTATATGGAATATATTTCCACGACATAGCCTACTAATTCACGCCAAACACTATTACCGTATACTGTACATGTAGGCTACTAAAAGTTATGTAAAGAGTAGCCTCCTATTTAGCACGTCGCATTAACCGAACCTATAATGCATAAATACGGTATTTAATCAAGATTACAAAGCATACAGAATACATAATTTGTAATACTGAAGGAAGTATTAGGCTAACCATTGCAGTAACGAAGCTATTATTCATATTTAGTTATAACAAATCGTTTACTGTTGCAAATTATAATTGTAAGTTGATTATGATAACCGATATAAGATACATTTAATCCCTTGAGAATATTCTTCCCATTCTTGCCTAAAGATATTGTAGGCTATTTGTACAAACTTGAAATTTCGCATTCATACCGTAGCCTACTTCTTGATTAAACCGTTTTCTCTCATCCCAATCTATTGAATATTATACTGTGATGACATATATATTTAAGGATTGAGCATTATTATAGTATATTTATGCTTGCACATCATATATATAGTTATCACATTACTACTATTGCATGCAACCCATATTTATAGTTGCCGCAACAGGCGATGCGTCCCGTACGTTCGGGACGCAAAAGTTGCCCTATTCGGGTGACAAATGGGTCCCGAAAAAGTTGCTTGGGGCGCAAAAATTGCTCCACGGAGCAACTTTTGTCACCGATTCGGGCAACTCGGGCATGTGTAACCGCGCCTTTAGTGACAAAGAGACAAAAAAAAAAAATTGATTGGGGATTATCAGGTCAATGGCCAAGAGTCTCACTTTGTTAAGTTTGGCCGAGATGTGAGACAGGTGAAGAGCCTCGCAGGTGCAAGGACTTCCCGATCACAAAGGAAGTGGAAACAGTCTGGTCCAAGACTAAGAGGATGAGAATACTAACCCAGGTCAGTGGTAATGACCTGTTTCTCAAAAGAAATAAAGTCGGTGCCACAGAGTCAATAATAGAAGAGGTCATGACTATGGCTGATGAGCTCCGATTCAAGACAGACAGAGGCATGATACTTGGTATTTTGCCCAGGATGTATGGAGGGGATTGTGCTACCAGCAAAGCAATAGGCTTAAAAGGTAGGTTAGCTGACCTGTGTACCCAGAAAGGGGTGAGATTTGTGGACCCATTTGATGAGTTCTATGGGAAGCGCAACCTCTACCTCCGTGATGGTGTGCTCTTAAGCACTAGCGGTAAAATCAAACTTGGTGATTTCCTAAATCACCATCATTACAGATTGCTGAGGGCAAGCAAAATGTAGAAAGTGCCCCCCAGCAGGAAAAGTGCAAACCCTCACCAGCAGTTGATCTCAAACTTCCAAAAAAGAGGTCCCACAAAAGAAGGAGTTCGTCCCTCTGAGAGCAAGAATATCTCTCAACAAATGGCAGAGTACCCCAGTAGATTGAGAGACGACCCGCAACTCCCTCTAGATTCTACACCTTAGTTGCCAATTTCTGAACCATTAGATCGTGGTTCTTCTACCTCAGGTGAGGATTCACAACATATAGAGAATTGTAACACCTATGATAGTGTACAGGGAAATAAGTGCAAGAAAATGCACTACCCCCAGATATCCCATTCTCTTCGGGAAATGGGGTTATCTAGAGGGTTCTAAGAAAAACCTGAATCCCCTTAAGGTAGTAGTATTTAATGCCAGTTCAATTAGGAGTATATTCTCTGAACTTCGGCCATTGTTGTCTACAGAATGCTTCGATGTAGTGGCTATCACTGAATCCTGGATTCACAGTGATACCAGAGATTATGTTGGAGAATTTGAAATACCTGGATATACAATAGAATGTTCCTCAAAAACCGAACCATGCAGGAAGGGGATGTAATTCTTTTGTACATCAGAGATTGTCTAAACCCAATTGACTGCAAGATCAGGTCAGAACATGAACTGCTTGGAGTAGACCTCAATCTAGGTAATTCTATCTATAGGATTGTTCTGGTGTACAGGCCTCCACATCAAAATGTTTCAAAGGATGAACTTTTGTACACAAGACTGAGTGCTGTTATCGAGGGTGAAACCAGTGTGACCTTAGGTGATTTTAATTGCCTAGTAAACTGGGAAGCAAGAACTGCCGATGCTGAAGGTAGTCGTCTTGTGGACTTACTAACGATAACTTTTTGACCTAGTGGGTAAACGAGCCAACTAGAGGGAACAAAATACTAGATCTTGTGTTCACCACTGAAGATGAAAGTGTGACCAGCCTATCTGTTGGGGAATCACTTGGAGGTAGTGACCACAATCTAGTTAGGTTCTCTCTTCGCACCTTTAGCAGCAGACCCACCAATCCTCAGAGTGCAAAACTAGATTTCCGTTGTGCAAATTTTGAAGGCCTTCGAGGAGGCTTATACCAGATCAGACTTGAGGGTGAGAATGTTAATGCGATTTGGTGCTCATTCAAACAGAAGTTTATGGATCGACAAGCTGCATTCATTCCTACTAAGCTTACCAAATAAAGTAGGTGTGCAGTTTTCGCAATACAAAGAAAAACAAAAAAAATGCTTACGCAGCTCTGCGACCTAGAATTCTGCAAGTTGTATTGAATCTCTTAGGTAAAATTGGTATACAGTATATAAAATGTATATTATATATATATATATATATATATATATATATATATATATATGTATATACTAAACGTTTTTATACTCACAGCCGGACTTGAACCACCGACAATCAGAACAAGTGCCCATACTTTAATCCACTATACCACAGCGTGATATAGAGGATACTCATGTGCAGTGGATTAAAGCATAGACACTCGTCCTGACTGTTGGTGGTTATGTCCGCCTGGAGTATACATATATAATTACATTTATGATCGCATTGAATCTAAACCATTGGAATATTTATCTATAATAAGGTCAGCGTAACATTATGTTGTAGCATTTTGAATATGGTGTAATTCAAGTTTAGAATATATATAAGAAAGAAATAGTGACCATAATCTGTGACCTTCACCATTCACCTTGACCTTTGAATAACAAAAACACAAAATTTGGACAATCGTTGCATTGACCAACCGAATTTGCCAGCAAAATTTGGTGACGATACGTAACCCGTTCAGTACAGTTCTGTCGGTTTCATTTCATACTGGATATTAAGACGATTTTATTTAGTTTATGAAGGGCCTCAATAAAATTAGTTGGCTTTCAACTATCTTAATTAACCGTTTTTACTACCACAGATCCTTCATACGCTCCACAATATCGTCTAATTATAGTTAGACTACAATAAAAAAGACGTCACCGGTACACAAAGGTTTAAACAGTCTAGGAAGAGTTTAAAGAACATTATTAAACTCTTGTTTTGTTCTTTGACCTTGACTTTTAATCGTAAGTCGTAATCGTAATTCCAGTTCAGTCAGTGACAGGAGGAGGTTGTGTTAATCTGAGTTCCTGCCCGAACCACCTGCTCGTGACCCAGTGACCATACGCACCTACCTGTGTTTGGAGGCAGTGCACTCGTGTATATATAAAAGTGTTTTAGCTCATTTTTTAGCTGTTAGTTGACTTATTTGTTTTTGTTTTCTGTACTAAGTTGTTTGCTCCTCGCTAAGCTTTTTGGGATCATGTCAGGTATGGAGTGCGAGTCCTTTACTGAACTGCATCATCTTATTCTCCAGGTAAGGGAAGAGATGGTTGTGGTGAAGGAAGAGGTCTTGGCTCTAAGGGAGGTTAATGTTAAACTTCAGAGGGAAGTGGATTTGATTAAAGACGAAAATCTAGCTTTCAAGCTTAGCCAAGAGGAAATTAAGTCGAGTAAGGGGAAAAGGGAGGAAGTTGATGAAAAATTGTATTCATGACAGGTTGTTAAAAATACGGGTGGGAAAGTCACACTCAAGAAGCAGGATGGTAGAATAGGTATGAGTGTGACAAATACATTCTCTCCTTTGCGAGACGAATGTGAGGGAAAAGATAGTCAGGATAAGGGAGGGTTAGCCGAAGTGCCTGCCGCCGACTCAGCTCCAACCGCTGACGCTGTGCTACCTACCACCACCACCACCACCACCACCAAGGAAGCTTCTGCCACCACCGGGGGTTCTCCAACTGCAGCTGCTGGATCCTCCCGAGGGAAAGGTAAGTCTGTGTCCCGAGAAGGTAAGTCTGTGTCGATTGTGGGCGACTCCATAGTAAGACATTTAGTTAGGGCTACCCGCACTAAACTTAGGAAGGTTGTGTGTCTGCCTAGCCATGGAGTTGGGAGGGTTTTAGAGAAGATGGACCACATCTTGGAAGATAGTGGAGATAACCCCATTATCTGTCTCAGTGCCGGGAGTAACGATGTTGGTAAGGGTAGAAGTGAGGAACTGCTGCAGCAGTATCGGGATGTGTTAGATAAGGTTAGGAGGAAGGGAGGGATCCCTGTAGTACATTGTATCTACCTAGAAAAGGAGTTCCCAAGGAATGGACATCCAGGGCGATTGGTGTCAATTGCCGTTTGGAGAAATATTGCAAAGAAAAAGCAATACCATTCATTGATAACTGGGATAGTTTGTATGGGAGAGATGGGATGTACGCAAGGGATGAAGTGAGTGAAGTGATCTGAAGAAACTGACTGTTACCATGCCTCGCACTTGTACGAACTGCGCCAGTAGGTTTGGTGAGTCCATGTTTGTTACTGTCGATCTTCAAGTCTGCCGTCTCTGCCAGCAACAAGAGAATTTGACAGTGAAATTAGATGAAGCCTACAACAAGATCAACGTCCTCACCATGAAGCTGGAATCACTCCAAGAGTTTGTAACACTCAACGTTGGAGTACCACAAACTTCAATTGTCACCGCAACTCCAGCAGCCACCAACGCCCCAACGTCAACTGCCAACAATTCAACGCCTGCAGTAGCCATTTCATCTAATGGTTCCGATACTCAAGAAACAAATAGTAACTCTCTTCCCCCTCAAGACAACTTCCGTGTTGTTAGGAACAACGTTTGCCCCAAGACCAGGAAACCCATACCGATTACCGAGTGTCAAAACCGCTTCCAGATACTCGCAGACTCAGATGACGAAGCGGAAATAGAAGAAGTCTGGCTCGTGGGAGACTCGATGATACGTGGTCAGCTCACAGAGTTTTGCGCCAGAGCACCTAAGACCAGGAAGCGTTTTTGTATCCCTGGTGGTGGTGTGGACGACGTAGTTGCTGCAGTTGACGAAGTATCTAAGCTGGCCCCTGCTAATACAATGTACGTCATCCACGTTGGATCCAACGATGTACAGCGAACCCGGTCGGAAGATTTGCTTTTAAATTACCAGCAGCTGATCAAGTCGTTTAAGGAGAAGTCATCAAGGATCATCGTCTCAGGAATCGTCCCCCGGCTTGGTGTAGAGAGCCGATTTTACAACATAGCCACCAGCACAAATCGTTGTCTAGCAAACCTCTGCAGGAAGGAAAACGTGGGATTCGTCGACACCTGGGACAATTTCTACTACGATGACTATTTATTTTCGGACGATGGAGTTCATCTGAACCAGGTGGGAGCAGCACGTTTTGGGCGTCTTCTCAACGATGCGGTGAAGGATTTTCGGAGAAGAAATCGACTCAGCACAGGACAACCAGGAAGGAGGACCGAAGACAGCGAGGGCGGCAACCTGCGAAGGAATTAAATGCTAATCTGTCAAGAACCGCGAATTTGGATAAAGCTCCACCAACACGACCCAAATTCAAAACCGCCAGGGATAACGACCGAGGACCGATGTCAGCCATGAATGTAAATGTAGATCCGATCAGAACCAAAAATTTGATTAAAGAACGTTCTGTGAGTTCTAAAACCGCAACTTTAAAGGTTTTCTATGCAAACGCTCGTAGCATACGCAATAAATTTTCAGATTTAGAGGAACTAGTGTTTACTGAAAATTATGATGTGATTGGTATAACAGAATCTTGGCTCAATACAGTAGATAGAGACTTTTTAGCAGAGTATTCACTTCCCGGTTATGTAATGTTTGAGAAAAGCCGAATAAATAAAAATGGAGGTGGCGTTTTATTTTATATCAAAGAAAGTCCTTAACCCGACCCTCTTGTCAAAACCTCAAATTGTGAACGTCGACACATCTTTTGTGCTAATAAAGAATAATAAAGGTACAAAACTAATACTTGCATTAATATACAGACCTCCAGCTCAATCAGTGCAAACTGATCGAGAAATTTATGAACAAATTGCAGATGTAAGTAACTCACAAGATACCGTATTTTTTGGCGACTTTAATTTACCTGTGACCAAGTGGGGCGATACTCTTACTTCACACTCCGGACATGACTTGTATACGAACTTGCAAGAGAGTTCGCTTTATCAATTTGTTCGAACACCGACCCGTGGTAATAACGTTCTTGACATTGTACTTGCAACAAAAGAAGAATTAATAGAGAATTTGAATGTTGGTGATGAATTCAGTAACAGCGACCATCGTACGATAACTTTCACTTTAAACTTTACTAGTAACGAACCAAATAGTAGCATCGAAAAAGTCCCTAATTTCAAGAAAGCAAACTTTCATAAACTTAGAGCTATGTTTAAAGAAACTGACTGGAGCTTTTTAATTAACAATAACGACATAAATACATCTTGGAAGTTATTCGAAACCACTTACCTAAAAGCAGTGCAAGACTGCATACCATCGAAAATACGGCGTCCAGGCCATAATAATAAGCCCAAATGGTGGAATAAAGATATTTCAAACTGCCTGCTTGCTAAAAAATTTGCTAATGATAGATTAAAATCCTCACAAAATGACGAAGAACGGGTGAAATTTGTAGAGCTACGACGCAAAGCCAAAAAGTTAATTAAGCAAAGTAAAAAGACCCTAGAGTTACATATTGCGAATCAAAGTAAAACAAACCCGAAAGAATTCTATAGTTATATCAGAAAGAAAAAAGTAGTTACTTCAACTGTTGGACCGTTAGTCGATGAAAATGGAGAATACACCAAAGACGAAGTACAAATGAGTAATGCCCTCAATACCTTCTTTGCATCAGTTTTTACAACAGAAGACCTCAGTGATATCCCTACACCATCGCCGATTCAGATTGATAATTCAGATGTTCTAAGCAATATCACCGTTACAGAGAGAGAAGTATTGAATTGTTTAGATAAACTCAAGGTAAATAAAACGCCTGGACCTGATACAATCTCGCCTAGAGTTCTAAAGGAAGCTAAGGATGAGCTCTCCAAACCACTGACATTACTATTCAATAAATCCTTGCAGTCTGGAACTATGCCTGAGTAGTGGAAGATAGCCAACGTAACACCGATATAAAAAAAAGGCAGCAAATCCCTACCCAGTAACTATCGTCCAATTAGCTTAACCTCAGTTGTATGTAAAATGCTAGAAACGGTCATAAGAGACAGACTCGTAAATCACTTAGAGGAAAATAACATACGTAAAGATACTCAACACGGCTTTCGTAAAAAACGTTCGTTTAACAAACCTCTTAGACTTCTTCCACGATATCCTCAACCTCTACGATGAGAGTAAAGCTGTAGATATTATATACCTTGATTTTCAAAAGGCCTTTGACAAAGTTCCCCACAAACGTTTACTGCTAAAACTAAAAGCGCATGGAATACAAGACGGTGTGTTGAAATGGATAGAAAATTGGCTCAGCGACAGAAAGCAAAGAGTAGTCATAAACGGTAAGGCATCTAAATGGACCAATGTAAGTAGAGGGGTACCCCAGGGATCGGTACTAGGACCAATTCTCTTTCTAATTTACATCAACGACATAGATGAGGGTCTCACCTGTACAATCTCAAAATTTGGTGACGATACAAAAATTGCAAATAGCGTACTCTCAAAAGATCAAGTTGACGATATGCAACATAATCTAGATAAATTGTCACATTGGGCCCAAGTTTGGCAAATGAGTTTCAATGCGGATAAATGTAAAGTACTACATATCGGATACCTAAATGAGAAAGCAAACTATTCGATGAATGGCACTCAGCTTAAGAATGTAAACAGAGAAACCGATCTGGGAGTAACAATATCGAGTAACCTAAAACCGAGTCAACAATGTTCAGAAGTTGTTAAGAAGGCAAACAAAATAATTGGCTTTATAGGCAGATCATTTGAGCATAAATCCAAAGACGTAATCCTAACCCTTTACAATTCCTTAGTCCGCCCTCTTCTGGAATATTGCGTTCAATGCTGGTGCCCTTATTACCAAAAAGACATAAACAAGCTAGAACGAGTTCAACGTAGAGTTACCAAAATGATACCTAGCCTAAAGAACAAACCATACGAAGAGCGTCTTAGAGAATTAAATCTATTTCCTTTAACCCAGCGCAGATTAAGAGGTGACTTAATTCAAGTGTTCAAAATCATCAAATGCATCGACAATATGAACTGTAGTAAGTACTTCACTATCGACCAATCTAATTACACGCGGGGAAACGGTTGCAAAATTATTGGTAAATCTTTTAACTCACACGAATCTAAGAATTTCTTCTTCAATCGAGTTGTCAACTTGTGGAATGGCTTCCCCGAGACGTTATAGACTGCAGCACCGTTGATTCATTTAAATTCCGCCTAGACAAATATCTCGCATCAAACCCGCGACTGACTGCGTTTGTAAATGAATAACTTTATTTTATCCTCCCCTCAGTTTCTAACCCATATGTCCCCTACTAACTTCCTAGTCCTGCCACGTTAGTGGCAGGGCAGTAGTTCCCTTTCCAATGTTCCCTTACCCACTCTAAACCACTGTTTGGACACTTGATCCTCAGTGTTTTGGAGGACAAGCAGCCTAGAAGGGTCACTAGATCTGTTGTTGCTTGATTTCCTTTGTACTCCTTTGTACTCCTTTGATGGGGTTCATCTTTCACGGTTAGGGGTTTCCACATTAGCTAGTTCTTTACATAGGGTGGTTGTGGGGTTTTGAACAGAAATATTGAGAGTGTAAATGAGAGGTTAAATGGAACAATTTTAGCGTCAGGCGAAAGCGATAAGGATATTCAGTCTCATGCTAAAAATGATGACTATATTGCAAATGATAGTAGTGATGGTGCAACGGAAGATGGAAATGTCGTTAGAAATAAAGGTAAATTAGGTATAAAGAAAAGAAGTAAATTGAGAGTATATTACACAAACTGTAGGAGTCTATGTAACAAAATGAACGAACTTAGAGCCCTTGTTAGCAAAGAAAATATAGACATAATAGCGCTAACTGAAACGTGGATTAATACAGAAACCAGGCATTTTTTAGCAGAATTTGATATACCAGGATATAGTTTGTTTAAATATGACCGAACAAGTAAGAGGGGTGGCGGTATAGAAGTGTTTGTCAGGAGTACATTAAAAAGCTGTATTAAATCAGGTATTAGACTAAATAACGATAATGAATGTGTTTGGGTAGAGGTTAACGAAGGTAGTGAGACCATAGTTATTGGAGTTATGTATTGACCGCCAAATATGAGTAGAAATGACGGAACGTCTTTATGGGAGGAAATTAAAATGGCATCAAGGTTTAGCAATGTGTGCATTATGGGGGATTTTAATTTTCCGAATATAGATTGGCAGCATCAAATAGGAGACTCTGATTCTGAGGAGTTTATAGAGGTAGTACAAGATAGTTTTTTATTTCAATTCATAGATACGCCGACTAGAGGTAATAATATTCTCGATTTAGTTTTCAGTAACAATGAACATACGGTAAATAATGTAGAGATAGGGGACCACCTAGGAAATAGTGACTACAATTCTGTGTATTTTAATATACAATGGAAAGGTAATACCAGAGAGAATACAACATTAATACCTGACTTCAGAAAAGCCAATTATGGAGGGTTAAGAAGAGCCCTATTAGCGGACCCTATGGTCAAACAATTAAGTCGAGCCAGGTGTCCAAATGAGTGTACCCCTTCTCAGGCACCTGTCATCTTAAGTCAGGAAAAGACGTCAACCTTGGTAGATACATACGATAATTTTATCGAGTCAGTATTCACTGCACAAAATAAATACATCCCCAAAAGAAAATTTAGATCAACACAGAACCAACCCAAATGGATGAATAATAGACTATTAGATATTCTAGGACAAAAGAGAGGAATATATAGAAAAATTAGGAAAGGCGAAATTCACCTACTTGCTTACTATCAGAATCTATCAAGACAGGTAAAAAAGGATATTAGGAAAGAAAAAGAAATTATGAAATTAAGGTTGCCAATGACTCAAAAAATAATCCTAAAGCTTTTTACCAACTATATAAATCCAAAGTTAGAGATGTAATTGGTCCCCTTAAAACTTGATAGGAGAAATGACAGAAAATTATTTAGAAATGTGCAGTACATTAAATAGTCAATTTCTTTCCGTTTTCACTAATGAAAATTTGGCACAGTTTCCAGAAGTCCGTAAGGTATATAGCGATAGTATAGAAAATAGGTTAAGTACGGTTACTATAAGTAGAAATGATGTGCTTAAGGAAATTGACAGACTGAAACCTCATAAATCGCCTGGTACTGATGAGGTATATGCTAGAGTATTAAAAGAATGTAGGGATGAGTTAAGTTACCCATTAACATTTCTATTTAACAAGTCATTAGAGACAGGTATAGTTCCAGAAGCTTGGAAGCTTGCAAACGTAGTTCCGATCTTCAAAAAAGGTGACAAATCAATAGCATCCAATTACCGTCCCATTAGTCTTACATCAATCATAGGAAAGCTACTAGAGTCAATTATTGCTAGTAAAATTAGAAACCACTTAGATACATTTAATTTTATAAATTCTTCTCAGCATGGATTCACTCAGGGACGTTCTTGCCTTACTAATTTGCTTAGTTTTTTCTCAGAGGTATATGAAGCAGTAGATAATGACAAGTTATATGATATAATATATTTAGATTTCAGTAAAGCTTTCGACAGAGTCCCCCATGAGAGATTGATGAGAAAGGTTGAGGCGCATGGAATAGGTGGGGCGTTGTTGGGATGGATTAGGTCATGGCTAATTGGTAGGAAGCAGAGAGTCAGCATAAATGGTACGAAGTCAGAATGGGGAGCAGTCAAAAGTGGTGTCCCCCAGGGATCTGTATTAGGTCCTCTGTTGTTTGTTATATACATAAATTACCTTGATTTAGGTATAACTAGTAGGATTAGTAAATTTGCAGACGATACCAAAATGGGGAGAAAAATTGATTCAGATAGAGATATAGAGTGCCTCCAAAGGGATCTAGATACCTTACACGAATGGTCAGTAAATTGGCAGATGAAGTTTAACATTGACAAATGCAAGGTATTAAAGATAGGGAAGATGCATACAAATGTTAAATATAAACTAGCTAATATGGAATTAGAAAACTCGAATTGTGAGAAAGATCTAGGTGTGTTTGTTAGCAATGATTTGAAGCCTAGCAAACAGTGTATAAGCGTTCGAAACAAGGCAAACAGGATTCTCGGGTTCATATCTAGGAGTGTGAGTAACAGAACTGCTGATGTTATCTTAAAACTTTACTTGTCATTAGTGAGACCCCATATGGATTATGCTGTTCAATTTTGGTGTCCTTATTACAGAATGGACATAGATTCATTGGAGAGAGTACAACGTAGAATGACAAAAATGATCCATAATATTAGAAATCTTCCGTATAAAGAAAGGTTGAAGAAATTAGGCTTACATTCGTTAGAGAGACGCAGAGTTAGAGGGGATATGATAGAGGTGTTCAAGTGGGTTAGTGGGATTAACAAAGGGGACATGACAAATGTACTAAAGCTCAGTGATAGCGAAAAAACTCGTACCAATGGTTTCAAATTAGATAAATTTCGTTTCAGAAAAGATATAGGCAAATATTGGTTTGGTAACAGAGTTGTAGATGAGTGGAATGGACTACCAAGTGCTATAGTGGGATTAAAAACGGTAGGGAGCTTTAAGATAAAATTGGATAAGCATATGGACGAGAAGGGTTGGGTGTAAAGGGGGATCAGCCGGGTTGGGCCAATCAGCGCTCTGCAGACCCCCGTAGTTCTGCGTTAATCTCTAACCATTTTGGTAAGATGATCCTCAGGGTATTAGAGTGTTGAGCCTATAATTGGGCTTTGTAATTGGGGTTGTGTGGGACAGGGATCTGCCTTGCTTAGGCCAATCGGCTTTCTGCAGACTCCCATTTTCTTATGTTCTTATGTTCTTATGTAAGTAACCGTAAGTAACTGTAAGTATATATATATATATATATATATATGTTGGTAAAGCCAGGTAATAAATTGTCTTTAATACATACGAGGTTGAAAGAAATGGCAATTTCTGCGTTGGAAATTTTATTATTCAAAGTTTCCAGGTCTCTGATGAGTTTTCGCTGGGTGGCAGGAAGTAGATGAAGGAGATGAGCAAAATTCATGGTGGTACAGGGTTACATTAAAGTACATGAAGATACAGGATATACGACGCGTTTCACTGGACAACCAGCATTATCAAGTAAGGAAGGAATGATATAAAAGGTAAACAGGAAGGGTCAAACCTACCAGATAGCCAAGGCCCTGAACAACCTCCTCACCCCCTACGTGCCCAGCCAATTCAACCTTAACTCAGCCCACGATTTCTTGGAAATTTTACGAGACGCCCCCCGTAACAACAACCACACTATCGCCTCTCTCGACGTAGAAAGCCTGTTCACCAACGTGCCAGTGGATAGGACCATTGACATGATTCTACGTCGAATTTATCATTGCCCTGATACACCTACACTGGACATCCCGGAGAAGGCCCTGAAAACACTACTGGAGCTATGTACCAAGGAGGCCCCCTTCCTTTGCCCCCGGGGCAACATATACAAGCAGATAGACGGTGTGGCGATGGGCAGCCCCCTAGGAGTTCTTTTTGCGAACTTTTTCATGGGTACCATCGAGGAAGAGCTCCTAGCTGCCCAACGACATGCCGTCTACTGTAGATACGTGGATGACATCTTCGTGCAAATCAAGGACCTCCACGAACTACAGGAACTCCAGCGTCGCTTCATGACCTCCTCCGGACTTAACTTCACCTTTGAAAAATCTAACAATGGACAACTCCCCTTCCTCGACATCCTCGTAGCTCTGAACGACCATGGGTTCAAAACCACCGTCTACATTAAACCTACTAACACAGGACAATGCCTCAACGGTGATAGTGAATGCCCCCGCCGTTATCTTCTATCCTCCATCTCCGCCTATGTTAGGAGAGCCCTCACGCACTGCTCTACTTGGGCCGACACCCACCAGGAACTAGAAAGACTATCCCAAGTTTTAGTAAATAACGGATACTCCAACTCCGACATCTCCAGCACCATCAACCACCATCTTGAAAAATGGTACACCCAAAGCCCTCCCAACATTGACCCCCCCAATGAAATTAAGATCTTCTACCGCAATTACATGTCCTCTGAACACAAAAATGACGAGGCCGTCTTAAAAGAAATAATCTCCAAGCATGTCCACCCAACCAACCCGGAAAACAAAATCAAATTAATAATTTATTACAAATCCCCCAAGACCTCCAACCTCGTTCTCCGCAACAAACCAGCCTCCACCAAGATAAAGAGCCCGATGACCGACGATCACGTCATTTACCAACATACCTGTAATTATGAGGACTGTGGACCTCATTCCTATATTGGTATGACGCAGACTCGTCTTTCACGTCGGTTAACTCTTCACCTTCAGGCTGGAGCCATCAAAGACCACTATCTCACCCCTAACCACCCTCACCTCACACGCAACGAGTTAGAGAAACACACCACCATACTCGATAAAGAAAGTGACCCAAGGAGATTACCTATACTCGAAGCTTTATATATCCAAGCCTTACATCCCAACATCAACAACCAAACTCTGGACCTTCAGATCCTTCCTTCTGCCAAAAGGCACTACCCTACAGGACCTAACACCCCTCCTCGCCCCCCGGTGCCCTTGACGCAGCCCCCCGCGCTACCTCCTTCAGCTTCGTCTTCTGCAGGCGCCACACAACTTAGGCCACGCCCCTCGACACGCAGCCAATCAGCTTCGACCCCACCTATCGACCACCATCCCGCATCCAGTGCGCATGCGTGAAGCGGTTACCCCCTTTCTCTCTCCTAGTTTAGCCTTCCACCAATCGCAGACTTTTGCCCCCTGTTTTCCGCCTTCTCTGATCCTCCACCCTCTATATATACCCTTCCTGTTTACCTTTTATATCATTCCTTCCTTACTTGATAATGCTGGTTGTCCAGTGAAACGCGTCGTATATCCTGTATCTTCATGTACTTTAATGTAACCCTGTACCACCATGAATTTTGCTCATCTCCTTCATCTACTTCCTGCCACCCAGCGAAAACTCATCAGAGACCTGGAAACTTTGAATAATAAAATTTCCAACGCAGAAATTGCCATTTCTTTCAACCTCGTATGTATTAACCCGGCAAGCGCGATAGGCCTCACGGAAGGCTTCCTATAGGGAACGCGATAGGCCTCACGGAAGCAGGACCATAAAAAAAGCCTTCCATAAAAAAAAAGGGCCTATCAAAACAAAGGAATTTGTCTCTAGGTGAGATAATTCCCCTCCAGTACTCATCCATGTAAATCTCACCCACCCCCTCCCCTCCTTCCCCACCTTATTCCCCCCCCCCTCCCCTCCTCAATTATCACCTATTTTTCCTCTTATTATCATCATTTTATCGGTTATTTTTCTCTCCCGCGATAATGTAGCACAAGTGGGTTGCATAAAAGATCGTTATGCAACACCCAGACACCGGCACACACCGCCCCGCTCGTCTCAGTTGACTCCCAGACAGCGAGAGGGGAGGGCTGCCTGTGTCTCTCTCTCGCCTGAGATTATGACCGGGTGGCCAATATCTTCGTTTTTCACCACCCAAATGCTTTTCCCACTTATTTTAGCACTCTTGAAGGTTCATATATACATCATATATGTAAAATAAAAGCATACCGAAAACAAATAATGGTTTATATTGTAAATATAACTAATTCTGTCAGAATCCAGGGCTAGAAATGCACAAATAACTACCCTAGCACCTAGGTCTATATCGCGCTTGTCAGGTTAAAGAAAATATATATATATATATATATATATATATATATATATATATGATTGAAATACATGATATTTAAGTAAAATGCAACTAACAGTCGTCAGCTTATCGAAAATTGAGTATATTTAATGATGAAGTTTAACTTATGACCTTGGCCTGTGACCTTGACGTTTATGTAGGATTATATTTTTGTATGCTTTGATGTAACCCTTGAAAATCAAATAAGTGTGTCAAATTTCATTAACAATTATCAATTTGTTTCAGAGGTATTAAAGGAATAGTTGACCTTTACCTTCATCTTGACCTTCATGATGTCTGAAAAATTAACATTTAAATTTTCCCTTAAAGCACAACTATCTCAACGAATTTTGTGAAGTATACATGAATAGTAAAGACATTAGCTTATTGACCTTATATTTGAAATTTATCTGTGACCTTGACCTCTAAAATGGAATTACGTTCATACTTGTATGACCTTGGTCTAGGCATTCCGAATATGCATGATATGCTTAATGAGAATCTTACATTAAATAGGAAATACTAGTAAAAATCATATTTCGAACTTTAACCTTAACCTTTGACCTTGACCTTCCACCTTAGAATTTCTTATCCAGGATTTAGTTAGCTTAACAGCAATGTTCATATTAACTAGCATTATGAATATGGTGTAATTCGTATGAAAAGATATTGATTACAAATAGTGATCATATACTGTGACCTTGACCTTCGACATTTGACTTAAAATAAAATACATATATTTGGATGGTCGTCGCATTGACCAACAGAATTTGCCTGTATAATTTGGTGACAATACATTAAACAGTCTAGGGGGAGTTTATGGTAAATGACAAACACTCTTGCTTTGACCCTGACCTCTGACCTTAATTATTACAATATTTAAGTGAATTTTGATATATATATGATATTTAAGTAATAAGCCATAACACAGCCAGTTTTCCAAAATTTGAGTAATCTTGTTTAATAAATAATACAAGTTTACCTTTGACCTTGACCTGTGACCTTGACCTTTATGTAAGAGTACATTTATGTTTGCATTGACATTGCCCATGAAAATCAAATAAGCATGCCTAATTTCATTAAAACCCATCAGTTAGTTTTATATATATTAATAGAATAGTTGACCTTGACCTTTGACCTTTATCTTGACCTTTATATGTCTCAACATTTATTATTTTCTTTTTCACTTAAAGTGCAACTATCTCACCAAATGCTGTGAAGTTTGCATGAAAAGTAAAGAAAATTGCATATTGACCTTTTATTTGACCTGGACCTTTCATATGGAATTGAATAGTTTCTTGTATGACCTTGGCCTAGGTATTCCGAATATACATGGTAAACCTAGTGAGAATCAAACAGTATAAGAAATACTAGTAAAAACCCTTTTTGACCTTTGACCTTGAACTTTGACCTTACCCTTTAAAATATGTATCTAAGATTTGAGCAATACGATATTAAGGTTACCAGTAACTTGTATTGTGAAAATTAAGACATTTGAGTAGAAAGTAAAATAAATAGTAAAATTTGACCTTTGACCTTGACCAGTGACCTGGACCTTATGAGTATTTTTTTGTTTTCAATGATATTGTCCTGGAAAATCAAATAAGCATGCCTAATTTCATTAAAACCCATCAGTTAGTTTCATGTATATTAATAGAGTAGCTGACCTTGACCTTTGACCTTTATCTTGACCTTTATGATGTGTGTGTCCAAATGTATTATT
This sequence comes from Paralithodes platypus, assembly GCA_032716605.1. Lineage (NCBI taxonomy): Eukaryota > Metazoa > Arthropoda > Malacostraca > Decapoda > Lithodidae > Paralithodes > Paralithodes platypus. The sequence goes on along the minus strand of CM064509.1, from coordinate 22,478,194 downwards.
TTCCTTTTCATTTAAAGTGCAACTATCTCACCAAACTTTGTGAAGTTTGCATGGAAAGTAAAGAAAATATCATATTGACCTTTTATTTGTCCTTGACCTGTGACCTTGACCTTTCATATGGAATTGAGTAGTTTCTGTTATGACCTTGGCCTAGGTATTCCGAATATACATGGTAAATCTATTGAGAATCTAAGTTACTATAAGAAATAGTAGTAAAAACCCATTTTTACCTTGACCTTGAACTTTGACCTTACCCTTTAAAATATGTATCTAAGATTTGGGCAATACGATATTAAGGTTACCAGTAACTTGTGTTGTGAAAATGAAGAAATTTGAGTAAAAAGTAAAATAAATAGTAAAATTTTACCTTTGACCTTGACCTGTGACCTGGACCTTTATGTAAGAGTATTTTTTTGTTTTCCATGACATTGCCCTGGAAAATCAACTAAGCATGCCTAATTTCATTAAAACCCATCAGTTAGTTTCATATATATTAATAGAATAGTTGACCTTGACCTTTGACCTTTATCTTGACCTTTATGATGTGTGTGTCCAAATGTAATATTTTCATTTTCATTTAAAGTGCAACTATCTCACCAAATTTTGTGAAGTTTGCATGAAAAGTAAAGAAAATAGCATATTGACCTTTTATTTGACCTTGACCTGTGGCCTTGACCTTTCATATGAAATTGTATAGTTTCTTGTATGACCTTGGCCTAGGTATTCCAAATATACATGGTAAGCCTAGTGAGAATCTAACAGTTAGTATAAGAAATACTAGTGAAAAACTTATTTTGACCTTTGACCTTGACCTTTGACCTTACCCTTCAGAATATTTACCTAAAATTTGGTCAATACGATATTAAAGTTACCAGTAACTTGTATAGTGAAAATGAAGACATTTGAGTAAAAACTACAAAATATGAAATATTGACCTTATTTTTAACCTTGACCTTTGACCTTAACCTTTAAGTTAAATGGAAAATGCCTTTGTGACTGACCATCGCATTGACCAAATGGATATACCTGTGAAATTTGGTGAAAATCCATTGAACGGTCTAGGAGGAGTTTTCAGACAGACAGACGGACGACGACGACGACGACGACGACAGACAGGCTAGCTGGTGGTGCACAGTATACGGGCGGGATCTGTTTGCGTGATACCACTCTGCTTCGCAGAGTTGATCAAGCTCAACCCAACCAAAATGGTTCACAAGTGACATAGCTTCAGCAATTAGAAAGAGAAAGGGTGCATTCAGAAAGGCGAAAAGAAATCAAGACCAAAGAGATTTAGATTCCTTCAAAAGTAGAGTAGTTCTTCACATTAGAAGAGTGAAATGTCTTATAAAGGAAGCAAAGCGGAATGCAGAACTAGGAGTTGCAGCCCTCTGCAAAGAGAGTCCTAAAGAGTTCTTCAGCTATGTGAACAGCAGGAAGCCATTCAAAAGTATCATTGGACCTCTAAAGGAGCCAACAGGCCAACTTCAAACTTCTGACACTGGTATAGCTAAATCCCTAAACGACTATTTTGCCTCAGTATTCACAAGGGAAAATACCAGTGACATGCCAAGTCTAGGACTAGTGAATAAGGGTTTAGTTGTTAGCAGAATTAGATGTACCCCAGAGGAGGTAGCAAAAAGAATAGATAAGTTACATAGGTTCAAGTCATCCGGTCCAGATAGCTTTCTTCCCGGAGTTGTAGGAGAAGTGCAAGATAAAATTGCACCTTTCTTGGCAGACATCTTCAATAAATCACTAGAAAATGGAGAGGTCCCTGAAGACTGGAAACTGGCCAATGTGACTCCAATCTTTAAGAAAGGGGATCACAAGTGTCACAAGAATTATCTGCCAATTAACTTGACTTCTATCATAGTAAAACTCTTAGAAGGTATTCTAGTAGACAAGATAGTTGACTACTTAGAAATCCACAATTTAATAACAAACTCCCAATATAGATTCAGGCGACACCGATCATCTTACTAAATTGCTGGAATATTTTCATGAAATGCAGAGTGAGTATGACAAAAGTAGAGACATCCTTTACTTAGATTTTCAAAAAGCTTTTGACAAAGTGCCTCATTGCAGGCTAATGTCAAAAGTAAGTGTGCTAGGTATCAATACAGAGGTCACAAATTGGATAGAAAGTTGGCTAATAGGTAGACTACAACGAGTGGTAATCAATGGTGTTTCTTCTGGGTGAACTGCAGTCACTTCTGGAATTCCACAAGGATCCGTCCTTGGCCCACTTCTGTTTATCATGCATGTCAGTGACATATATATTGGTCTGTTGAGTGCGATCTCCAAAGTTTGCAGATGACATAAAACTTGGAATGAATGTGAAAGACCACAAAGGGGTTGAACAGCTTAGGATGGACCTCAACAAACTGGGTGAATGATAGGAGACATGGCAGATGCCTCTAAATTTGAAAAAAGTGCAAGGTTATGCATATCGGCCAAGTGAACCCCAAGTCAGACTATTTTCTATTTGGGAATGCCTCTGAAAGTGACTGACTTGGAAAAGGATTTGGGTGTTCTGATTATCAGTGACCTAAGGTTTTCCAAGCAGTACATTGAAGTAGAGAAGAAAGCTCAGAAATTATTGGGCTATATTAAAAGGCAATTTAAGTATAGAAATAAGAAAACAGTCCTCACACTTTACAATGCTCTGATACAGCCTCTCCTGGAGTATGCTTTTCAATTCTGGTCTCCAGCACTCAGGAAAGATATAGAGCGACTAGAAAGAGTACAAGCTGGAGCTACAAAGCTTATTCCATCGCTTAGAAGACCGAGCTATGAGGACCGGTTGAGAGCTCTTGATCTCTTTCCGTTGGAGACACACAGACTATGAGGTTAGCTCATTGAAGTTTTAAAATACTTAATAGGTTCAGCAATGTGGAATAAAGCAAAATGTTTAGCCTCAATATGAATACAACACGTTGCGTGTTGTATTCATATTGAGGCTGGAAATTAGAATTGAAAATGATCAGCACTAGTATTTGTGGAAACTATTTCACATATAAGATAATGTTCTACCTGGAACAAACTTCCCTCCGAAGTTGTAAGCAGTTCTTCAGTAGAGCAGTTCAAGAAGAGAGTAGATAGTTTTTGCACACTCTGTAATGAATGTAGTGCACTAAACAGTTTCTCTCCTTCCACTTCGAGTATCTCTTCAGAATGGACTGCAAGGTCTCTGAGATACTAACTATTCCTTGTAACTCCTTGTAACTCTCTCTCTCTCTCTCTCTATCTATCTATCTCTCTCTCTCTCTCAATGTCGGAAGGTATTAACGAAAACTTAGTTCAGATTATGCTTGATTGTTCAGGAGTTAAAGTCACTTGGTGCTTTCATCAAGGAGCACTTTGTGGAAAGACAACTGCATCTGTCATCAGTCTGTCTAAGCCCACCAAAATAGACTCAGCACATCCAATCTGATTCACAACAAATGCAGCACCAACAAATAAAGAACACGATAACAAGTTCTACTATACTCCGGACAGCATAAACAGACCGTTGGTAGGGCAGAACTTGACAACACTGTTTTACCCTCGCTATCAGGTGATAAGTTGATAATGCGTGCGATAAACCATTTGCCCTCTCTCTCTCTCTCTTTCTCTCTCTCTCGCTCTCTCTCTCTCTCTCTGGGAGATGAAATTGTACTAACTTAATTATTAACGTGATTTTTATATACCCTAAATCTATATATATATATATATATATAATGTCTTAAATTATAAAATAAACTATTGGTAAAAATATTCTGTGTGGCAGACTTTAAAGTGTTTGCTTTTATTGTACGGTTTTCTGTAATCATAATGAATGGGATACTTCTCTATATAGTAGAAAACCAAAATATACTGTACAGTGTAGACCCCTTCAAAAAAAAAAAAAAAAAATATATATATATATATATATATAGAGAGAGAGAGAGGGCAAATGGTTTCTCGGCCGCATTATCAACTTATCACATGATAGCGAGGGTAAAACAGTGTTGTCAAGTTCTGCCCTACCAACGGTCTGTTTATGCTGTCCGGAGTAGATGCCATAACCAAAATATACTGTACAGTGTAGACCCCTTCAAAAATATATGCAGGAGAAATAATTCGTAAGCGGTGGGAAGTAGAATGAAGTGCTTAGGAAAGGCAATCTATGTAGGAGAGCCCCCCCACCCTACCCTCACCCCACCCCCATAATCGTGACATATGTAATTTACCCCAGATTTCTAAAAGTGGATCATGCAAATCGGCCAAGGAAATCCCAAGTCACACTATTAATGTTAGGAAAGAGTCTATTCAAAACAAACTTTAAAATAAAATGGGATCATCTGATTAGGAAGAAAAACAAAAACAATTGTATTACAAGCAGTACATAGAAGAATGACCAGAAACAGTTAGAATATAGTAATAACAAAAAGAGATGTAATGCATGCCTTGCACTTATAATACTATAATATGTCCACGTTGGAAAACAGTGTGTACAGTTGTGGTCCCCGATAAGTATGATAAAAATCTGGTGTTAACAAACTCCGTTCGTTAGGAGATTAAGCTTCGAAAATCAGTTGAGAGTGCCCTACTATAGATCCATTTTGTTGTAAGTTTGTGATCTGCGAGAACAACTCAATAAAGAGTCTTAATTATTAAAAATTAAAAATATAATCCTATGTGTATGAAGGCAGGTTGTTTGTAACGAGTGTCTCCCCCAAAGCCAAAGGAGTGACAGAGCCAAATTAAAGTGACGTTAAAGTCAAAATGAGTGGACACACAAAGTTTAAAGCAGTTTAAGTCATAGGATGAAGGAAATATAATAATAATAATAATAAGTGTATTGTTATATGTTCCTTTACATGTTTACACATATATAAATAGTACACATCAATATTGATTAAGGGAGAGAGTTCCAAAGTTCACTTGTTGAGTAGAAGACTAAGTAAATTTGCCAATTCTTGGGTTGGAGAGCTGGACAGAATAGGAGTGGGACTGGTGCCTCGCACTCGCCGCAAGGGAGGGGGTATGCACTGAGAGAGCTCTGAAGAACACTGATTGTTGTCATGGCGATAGAAGAGTGAAAGAGATGCAACATTGTGGCGTGTAGAAGAGATTGTAGTTAACTCGTAAGAGGAAGTGAGTTGATGAGTCGAAATACCTTTGATTCTACTCGTTTGGGAAGTGCGGTGTGGGTGGAGCCTCCCCACACATGCAAACAAAAACCAATACAGGGGCTGTGTGAGGGTGAAGAACCCACGGAGACGGTTGAGCACACCTGACTTTTGGGAAGCTGTTCTACCAAGAATGGTAATATGATCTTTCCAAGGAAGACCAGATGAAAAAGATACACCTAGAATATTAAGAGAAGATGAAGGGTTGAGTTGTGTATTGTTGAAGAATAGTTGATAGTCTTGTGGAAGATTGTGAGGGAGAGATTAAGGGTGAAACTGGGTCTTGGAGGCATTGAAAGTAACAAGATTTTCTCTACCCCAATCAGAAATATTTGATAGATCAGAAGATAGGCGTTCTATGGCCTCGTCATGTATGTTTTGGAGTGCTTGCATGCTGGGTTGATGTGAAAAACTAGTGGAATAGTGTAAGGTAGAGTCGTCAACATATGAGTGGAAAGGACTAGAGGTACAGTTGAGTAGATCATTAATGAATATTAGAAAGAGAATTGGAGACAGGATAGAACCCTGAGGAACACTGGATTAGATAGGTTGAGGAAGTAGGCAATGGCCGTCCACAACTGCAGCTATGGAGCGGTCTGAAAGAAAATTAGAGACAAAGCCACAGACAGAGGGATAGAAACCGAAGGACAGTAGTTTAGAAATTAGAGATCTGTGCCAGCCTTTATTGAAGGGTTTTGATATGTCTAGCGCAATAGAAAAGGTCTCACCGAAGTCCCGAAAAGAGGATGACCAAGAGTTAGTAAGATAAGCGAGAATATCACCAGTAGAGCGGCCCTTAAGGAAACAGTACTGGGGATCTGAAAGTAGATTATGGAAAAATAAATGCTTACGAAATTTTGAGTTAAAAATAGTTTCAAAACTTTAGAGATGCAAGAACTGAGAGCAATTGGACGATAATTGGAGAGTTGGGAACGGTCACCCTTCTTTGGGACAGGGTGATTAAGAGCAAACTTCCAGCAAGAAGGAATTGACGTTAGAGGAAAGACAGAGACGAAAATGTTTGCCTAGGCAGGGAGTCAGCACGGAAGAACAGTTTTTTAGTACAATAGGAGGAACACCATCCGGTCCATACGCCTTCTTAACCTCTCCGCGGCACACAGGGGGTTTTCTACAGGGTAAGACTGTGCGCACCTATGATGATTTTGGGACCTATTGCCAATTTCGATAAAAAGTACATCATCGTGTAGGGAATGTTTGCGTGCATCGGCCCATATATATTTGACCACCCAAAAAATGTCTGGGGGGGGTAGGGGAACGGTCCGTAGTTGAAAAATGTGGAGCGAATGGCACCGCGCGGCTAGATTGTCATCGAGCGGCGAGATTTCCCTGCCGAATATTTACGCGCGCAGGGGATAGAAGGAGAGGGAGGAGGGGGTGGGTTACCACGTATTATCACGTATATCTCCTTTTTCGAGCCCTTTTAGGCTATTTAGAGTATGTATACATGTGTAGGGCACCCATATAACAATGAATATGCCTCATAGTGACCAAAAATTGCAATATATAAGGGAATTATAAGAGAATATTTAGGCGGGAATGAAGATGTGTTGGAGGTTTGGCGGCAATTTATGAGCTGAGAGTGTGGTTTACGCCATACATATCACGTATATCTTGTACGTAGAGCACTGTCACGCTATAATACAGACTTGTACGTATGTATACGTGCCATATATCAAAATATATACCGCATATAAACCAATTCATGCGATATTTACGCACATTATCAATGAGTTTCTATGCGTGAACCAAGGTGTGAGTGAGTTGTGGTGGGAATGAAAGGGGGAGAGGGTGTGTTACGCCATAAATATCACGTCAATCTTGTATTTAGAGCACTCTCATGCTATAATAAAGACGTGTACATATGTAGGCGTCCCATATAACAAGGAATATACCGCATATAGCCCAATTGATGCGATATTTACGCAAATTGTGAATGTGTTTCTAGCAGACGGAAGCCTGAAATAGGGGGTTGGGGGTGGGTGGGTGGGAGGGAGGCATGCAGGGGTGCAGTGAGTGAGTGAGTCGTGGAGAGATGGAAGTCAGGCAGATCTCTAGATAGATAACCAGCTTAGTGATAATTGTGGAGGCGCCCCAGGCGTATTGATGTTTGGTATTTTGACCCTTATGTCTACCAGATGGCTGGTGTTCGTTGCCATCAACAGGTCTACAATAACATGAGTCAGGAATGGAGAGAGAGAGAGAGAGAGAGAGAAACTGAGACATGCGTATGTCGTACATATAAATGGACTTCAGAATTGCATTTTTATGCAAGCAGACATTGCATTTTAGACACATGTGAAGTACCACAGAAACATGTAGGCCATTGACTGTAAATAAAGTACTATATTTATAGACCACCAGCGACGGTGCTGAGTCAACACAGGCAGATTGCCTGTTGTGATAGAGGGCTAAATATAGACTGGTGTCTCCTTACACCTGCGAAAGGGTAGATTGCCACCAGAGAAACGTTTACTTATTTATTTCGAAGTAATATGCAATCTAAATGTATATTCGAGACCTACTGCAATTATTTGTATGACAGTCATGACTATGTATAATCCAATATACGCGCGTAGGCGAGACATAAGAAAGCTGGTTGAGCAATTTTCGACACCCACACAGTTATTATTCATTTTTATTTACAATATTATACAATACAAATGTATTTGTGAAGAGTATTTTATCCATTATTGTATTTATACCAATTTTGTTCCCAGACAGAGCTGCTGTAGCTGGAGAATCAAGGAGCGGCAAGGGTCACCTCGTGACCGCCTGACCGTGTGAAAATGAGTGGAGTCACACTGAGAGGGGCAATTTTGCTGAGTGTTTGGGCAATTTTTGACAGAATAAAGTTATATAATTACTAATTCTTGACAGAGACAAACTATTATAAACCTTGGCATGATATAATTGATAATCCCATCAATTTACAAACGTAAATTGGTGGGATAATTCATTTTTTTTTGTATATTGTCATTTCGATTGTAGACACGAAGTTTTGAGTGATATTTGGTATGAGCTCCTGTGGCATGGTTGGTAAGGTCGCGGACTGGAAAACTCAAAGTGTCGTAGGGTAGTGGGATCGAATCCAGGAGATATGGGGAAGGTTTTATATTGTCTAGAAAAAAATTTATAAATTTTTTTTTTTACAAGATCATGCCATTGTATTCAAACAATATGAAATATTCATAGAATATATCATATTGTAAGAATACAATGACATGACCTTGTTTTCTTTTTTTCTTTTTTTATTGTTTTATTTTATTATCATAGTAGGTTTGACATGATTTATTGAAACATATTTATTTTTGTACAATTCATTTGAGGTAAGAAAATAATTATATACACATTACTTAGGCTAATAACAAACATATATATTGATATACTAAAAAAATAAGGCATATTACATGTAAATCTTTGAAACTTATAAACTAAATAATGAAACATACAATTATATAATGTAAAAGCTATATCACAGGGACATCTTTGGAACTTATACATTATATAATATATATGTTACATTATGAGGTAGCGTGATCAATTAGGTCAGGTCAGGTAAGGTAGGGCGCGAGTCCAGGGCAGGGCAGGGCAGGAGGCGAGTCCAGGGCAGGGCACGGGGCGAGTCCAGGGCAGGGCAGGGCAGGGGCCGACACTCAGTAGTTCTTGAAGGTGTGGTAGTCCCTGAAGCAGTCACCCAGGCAGAGTGCAACTTTGCACTCGGCGCACATTGAGGTGACTCTTTTGGTTACATGGGGTTTCCTCACACTGGAGCTGCAGACGGTGCACTGCACCTGCCTGTGACGAGTGCCAATCAGCTCGGTGTTGGTTGTGTAGTGTCTTTCGACACCCAGCTGGATGCGGTCAGGAACGTGATCCCCACGCCATGCCGTACGTCTGTGAGTGGTGGTGCCATACTTCTCCAGGAGTTGGTAGGAGACGTTGTACACGAACTCCCGGAATTTCAGCTTCTGGTTTGGGGCCATATCCTTCTTCACCAACCACAAGTTGTAGGCGTTCAGCATCGTTATGTCAACTAGGTGGAGGAAGAGCTTGTGATACCACTTCACAGTCTTCCTCAGACACTCAACACCTGACAGCTGACAGTCAGACTTGTCCACCAGGCGCATGTTTTTGGTGTAGTCCACTACCATGTCGGGCTTGTAGATTGTCTTCCTGGTTCGGTAGTGGATTTTGCCAGAATCCACCTGGGCACCTGTGTGGACGGTGGAAAGCAGGTGGACGTCTCGCTTATCCTTCCACTTCAGGGCTATCAGTTTCCCACACTTCTCGAGCTGCTTGTATTTCTGCCCCTTTCGTCGCCTTCTTCGCACATGCCTCTCGCGGTGTTCCTGGGCCAGGTCGTCTTCTGAAGGTGTGTCACTGGAGGAGGCATCTGTGAGAGGAATGATATCACCTGTGAACTTTGGCATAAACTTTCTTGTCTTTCTGACAGTCCCACATGACCCCGTTTGGTTGTCATAAAGAAACTGGCAGAGAGCAGGAGAAGTATACCAGTTGTCAGTGTAGATGATGTGGCCTTTGCCCAGGTAAGGTGCCAACATTTTCCTGACGATGGCACCTGACATGCCCATGGGGTCATTGGCAGCGGCTTTCGGTACGTCAATGTCAGTTCCTGTATACACGATCATGTCAAGCACTATTCCAGTTTCACAGTCGCACAACACGAAGAGCTTGATTCCGAACCTATGCCTCTTCAAGGGGATATACTGCTTGAAAACAAGACGTCCTTTGAAGAGCACGAGCGACTCATCAATCACCAAATTGAGGAAGGGGTAAAAGTATTTCCTATACCTCTCCAACAACATGGTGAACACATCCCGAACTTTCCATATCCTGTCAATCCTGTTAGGATTTTCGTTGTCTGCAAAGTGCATAAATCTTAGCAGCAACAAAAATCTGTCACGAGTCATGAACTTATTGAAAGTTGGGGTGGCGATGAGAGGGTCGTGCTTCCAGTAGTGTTGCAACACATGCTTCTTGATCAGAGGCATGAGGAACAACAAGGCAAAGAACGTCAGAAATTCTGCCACAGTCGTATCCACCCAGCCTCGTATTCTCGCTTTTGGAGAAAGGACGTCCAATCTGCCAAACACCCACCTGTAGTAGGCGTTTGTTTGGGCAACGATGTACGTCATTACCTCCATGTCGAAAAAAGCGAGGAAGAAGTCGCTTTCGTTCGCTTGATCATCACAGGGCCAGTCGTCAGTTGTTCCTGACGTCCCAGGATTGAACTGGGGCACGTCAGGTACAAAATTGACCCCGTCAGACCAATCGAACGAAGGCATGCCAGGGATCGGAATGTCGTCTGCGTCTGCTTCTGCGTCTGAAATATCGCTTCCATGGTCGCGATACAGCACTTCATCATCATTACCCTCCTCTTCACTCGACAGACGATGCCCTTCCTCGTTTTCGTCACCGACGTCGGACTCACTCCCACTGTCCACTCCCAAATCCCCCCACCCTTGGTCCCGTGCTAGGGCTTCGTCGTCGAAACCCGGGCTGCCAATGTCCTGCGAATCACCATCAAACAGCAGGGCGGCATACTTAGATGGTGTAAGAGTTTTCCGGGTCACTTTGGCACGTGCGGGAGTCTTATGGACAGGGACAGCAGAGGTGGTGGCAGGGGCGGCGGCAGGGGCGGCGGCGGCGGCAGGGGCGGCGGCGGCAGGGGCAGCAGTGGTGCGTGGCCTTGATGGCAAGATGAAGGTGGTGCCTGTCGCCCTTCTCTCTGTTCCTTGGGCAGGGGCGGCAGGGGCGGCAGGGGCGGCAGGGGGAGCAGGGCAGGCAGGGACACCAGGGCCAGCAGTCGATTTCCCTCTCCCTTTCCCCTTCCCCTTCCCTGTTCCTTGGGCAGGGGCGGCAGGGGCGGCAGGGGCAGCAGGGGCGGCAGGGGCGGCAGGGGCAGCAGGGCCGGCAGGGACACCAGGGCCAGCAGTCGCTTTCCCAGTCGCTTTCCCTCTCCCTTTCCCCTTCCCCTTCCCCTTCCCTGTTCCTTGGGCAGGGGCGGCAGGGGCAGCAGGGGCGGCAGGGGCGGCAGGGGCAGCAGGGGCGGCAGGGGCAGCCGGGCCAGGGGCGGCTGGTGGTGTTGGTGGTGGTAGGGGCACTGTGGCTGGCATACGGGTTCTTTTCCCTACGCCCGTGCCTTTCATTTTTCCTGCCCCCGCAGGTAATGCAGCCCTAGGGCGGCCTCCTGCGTCGCTGGTACCGGTGGCAGGGGTGGCAGGGGTGGCAGTGGTGGCAGTGGTGGTGGTAGTGGTTGTTGCAGTGGCCTGGGTCGTGGTGGCAGTGTCCCGAAAGACCAATGACCTCTGTGCCATTGCCCTGCTTGCACGTGTTTTACGTGCTTTTGGTGCTGGTGATTCGTCCTCTGAGCTGTAGGGCGTGTCGTACTGGTAGCTAGGGTCTTTGGCAGCCACCCTCTGCCTTCCACGGCGGCTAACACCACCAGAAGGAGGGCTGGTTGTGTCATCAGGGAGCGAGCGTGAGGGACGTGTAGGCTCCATGACTAGTGCGTGGTTACTGGCGCGGTGGTGCTTGCACGAGTGCGGGGCGAGCGTTTGGCGGGGTGGTATCGAGAGTTGACATGTAGTACTATACCCACACCAATTTTCAGCCGCCTGGCTATAAACGCGCGGTTTTGGTACGTGTTCAAAGTCTCTGCTCTTAAGAGTCTCCCCGCAGTGCGCCGGGGGAACTCTTAAGAGTCTCCCCGCAGCTCCCGGGTTAATATTAATCCCAGAGGGGACAGAAAGTACAACGTTAGAAGAGATTGTGATCTTAGCATAAGTAAGTGAGATAGGGGTGAAAAGGGAGGAGTAGCGCCGGAATCATCTAAGATGGAGTTTTTAACGAACGTTTGAGCGAAGAGTTCAGCTTTGTCAGAGGAAGAGGTGATGGTGGTACCGTCAGATTGGAAAAGAGGAGGGAAAGACGAAGAAGTTAAATTGTTGGCGAGATTTTTGTTTAGATGCCAAAAAGCTTGTGAAGAGCTGGAGTATGGAAGTTCTGAGCATTTATTATTGATGAAAGAGTTTTTGGCGAGTCGAAGGACAGATTTGGCTTGATTCGGGGTAGAGACATATAAAGTACGGAATTCTTAAGTTTGAAGGCAACGGTACCGTTTGAATGCTTCCTCCTTATTGCGGACAGTAGTAGAACAAGCGTGAGTATACCAAGATTTTTGTGAGTTAGTTTGAGAGAAAGAAAATGGGATGTATGCTTCCATGCCCGAAAGGATTACCTCAGTAATGTGCTCGGCAGTCTTTGAGGGTCCCCAGCCACGGAAGCAAAAATCATACCATAGGAAATCAAAGAAGTACTGCCGAAGGGCCTCCCAGTCGGCACACCAAAATGCCACAAGTGCCGCCGGCTGTGTGGGTAAGCCCGTACTGGAGAGACAGGACAGGTGACAGAGATAAGGTTATGATCAGAGAAGCCCAACGGAGGGAGAAGAGTTACAGTGTAAGCAGAAGTATTAGTGGTTAGAAATAAGTTGAGAATGTTGGGCCAATTTCCAGGGCGGTCCAGGATACGGATGGGGTGCTGAACTAACTGCTCTAGGTCATTTAGGATAGAACAGATGTAGGCTTCTTCACCAGGTTGGTCAGTAAAATGAGAGGAGAGCCATTAGAGGTGGTGAACATTGAAATCTCCTAAGATGGAGATTTCAAAGAAGGGTATAGAATGTGTTTCACTTTAGAAGTAAGATAGTCAAAGATTTAAGATAGTCAATAGAATTAGGGGAGAGATAAACAGCACAGATATATTTAGTGAGAGAGTGACAAGATATCTTAAGCCAGAGAGTTTAGAATTCAGAAGAGTCAAAGTTGGGAATGCGAGAGCAAGAAAGATACATACACACAACATCAACCTTTGTTATTGAATTGAGGATAGAGATAGTATTAGGATGCAGAGAAGGGTTTGCTGTCTGTTGCATTTAACAACTGTATACTACAGTATATTATAGCAAGATGCTTAACCTCAATATCCATACTACACGAAACTATGGCTATAAGTTTGAGCTGATGAACATTAACACATGCAAAGCTATTTCCCATATAGGCTATATCATCTGCTTTACTTGGAACAAGCATCACTCGTAGTCTCGTAGGATGGAAGTACCGTAGTTCTCCAGTAGAGAAGTTTCAAAAGAGGGCATATAATATTATACCCACTTTTCAATGGGTGTGCTGCAGTATTCAAATACCTTAAATACAGTATCTTCTTAGAATGAACCACAAACATTGAAATAGTAACTATATTCTCTCTCTCTCTCTCTCTCTCTCTCTCTCTCTCTCTCTCTCTCTCTCTCTCTCAACTCAAGAAGGAAAAGGAAGCCACCACGCCATTGTAAAGGCTTGTCCCTCAATACCTTCACACTTCAAATTGCTCAACTTAACACTTTGGCTGCGGGCATATTTCCGCCACATTAGGGCTCATTCAGGCACTCCTGATTGATTAGAAAAGTGTCTGGATGAAATTAAATGTATTCAGCCAAAAACTAGAAGAAAATAACTTCAAAATGACACCGAAACGAGCTTCGTAGTTCACAGGCTTCACCCGCAGCGCTACCATAGACATTCGCTAAAATGATCAATTATCGCTAATGTCGCGCTACATTTGCCTTTGGCAGCGCTGTATATCTCGCGAGACTCTAACTCAGAGTCTTCAGTGCCACGGCCGGCTGGCTGGGGGAAGGACGTGTAGCCTGGAGTGCTCCTGTTCCCTCGCACTCGATTCTACAGACTTTAGGAGGCTTTAAAAGCCTGTAAATTGCTGTAAATTGCCATGGAGTTCCGGAACGTCTCCTGTCGGCAATGGGTTAAAACCCATTTTCCTCCCTTCAATCACTTACTGGTAAGTACCCCTTGTTCATCCATTATTTTGCTAGTAAATCATCATAGAATATCCCAGTATCGCCAGAAATATATCTCCCCTGACTGTTATTCTCAACGACTGTATCTGGCAATTGATTGTTTACATCCAGTTTCAAATTCAAAATCTTATATAACCTTTTGCACATGTATTTATCATTTGTTTTCCTTGATGCCTATTCTCCTAAATATCTAGATAATTAAGTCTCCATGTCAACAATACACCATAGCATTTGTGTGTACTCTTAAAAAACTAAATTTATAGCCTAATAGGCTATAGCATAACCCCTCCCCCCCCCCCCCCCCCTACACACACAAACACACTTCTAGTCAAACCTAAGCATTACTTCAAAAACATTATTCAGCCACTAATTTTGATCTGAATAATATTATAAAATATAGCCCCCCCCCCCCCAGGCTAGGCTACCATACCCTCCTACGCCCCACCTCCATGCTAACATTCAAGCCTAAATATTACTCCATCCCACCAAGTTACTATTTAGATCTAAGCAATACCCCCCCCCCCATCCCCCATTTGCCTCACTGCTCCCATATTACAAAAACGCCACCAAGAAGGCTCCAAGTCCAATGCTACCATGAGACATTCTACCCAACATGGATGTACAATGCAAATCTTTCTACAGAAATCTGTTTTAAATGCAGTACAGAGAAAGCCCTGGCCAACGTTACTCTCAAACTTTCTTCTACTCAACAGCTGAGCTCTGGAACTCTCTCCCAGAATCAGTCTTTCCCTCTTCCTATGACTTAAATTGCTTCAAACTCCGTGTGTCCAGGCATTTTGGCTCGAACGTCCCTTGATTTTGGCCCTGTCACTCTTTCAACTATGGGGGAGGCACTCGCTATAGGCAGTTATGCCTTTTGCCTCCCTCAATCACATAGAAAAAAAAAAAAAAAAAAAAAACCTAACTAAGGAGATAACCAACTTAGAGGCCAAAGCTAAACAACATACGGCAGAGCTAGGTTGTGCTAACAACATTTACAGTAACGTGGAGATGGACCTAACAAACAAAATAAACCATCAATATAATGAAATTAAAAGACAAAACGACCAAATCCTTTTGCTAGATTTAACTGTCGCCGATCTAGGAAATCAGGTAAGACAACTACAAAATCAACTCCACAATAAGGGACTCCAGAAGACTCACACGGATGACCACCGTCCGGAGACCAACCTCTAAAGCCACCTCACCAGCCACCCTACTGAAACCTCTCACCAGAATGAGAGGCACACCCATGTCATCGGAGACTCACTACTGCGACACACAGGTCAGCACTTACTATCCAATAACCTGCGTGAGAGAAGTGTTGATGTAATCCCTGGTTCAGATGTGGTAACAATCACCCTGAAAATCCTCCAAACCAGGGTGGAGGCAAGGCATACAATAGTTGTGATGGTGGGTAGCAACAATATTTTCGGGCGAGGCTACAGGAACAATCAACATCTCCCATCAATAAACCACGAATTCCTGGGATTCATCAGGGTAGCAAAAAACAAAACTAACAGAGTAGTGATATGCGAGATTCTCCCAAGAGTGAGAATGACCCAACACCAGCACCAGAGGCTAAGTCTAGCGAACCAAAACCTAAAGTCCCTGTGCTTGAGGGAAGACATAAGGTTTGCCACTTACGATAGTTCCTTTTTCACGAACCAAAAAATATTCACCTGAGACGGAGTGCACCTCTCACCGTCCGGGAGCAAGTTGTTGGCGGAAATCTTGAAAGATCGACGACATCATATGCATTAGGTCCTGATCAATCATGTGTTGATGCTCCCTCGAGGAGGCCCAACACCCACAGCCGCGACCACACACCCCACCTATCCTTGCTGAAGACAGCCGCACCCCGCATCGCGCGTCGAACGCAGCCCAGTCGCAAACTCATATAGCATGTGAATTGCGCAACCACAGAGAGACAACCATCCCTCCCCCCCTGGAGCTAAACGCTCACCATGCCTGCCCCGATTCCACCAACCCTGCTCGTCCCCCACCATTAATGCAAATCAACCTTCAGTGCTTCAACTATACCATTAACCATTCCACCCAATCTTGGAACGTTCCCCAACAAAATGCACCTCCACTACCTATCACCCTTACCCTACCCTCCCAAACCCTTTTCAGCTCGGAGCAACTCCAGCTGCCTCCAATATCTAACCCCTCTCCTCCCAACCTCCCCCCTCCCACATTGTCGCTATCCACCCCAACACCTACCAATACCACCAACCCTCAACCCAACCCTCCCGACCCCACTGAATCCCCTTCCACTCCCACCTCTCATCAGAGTCCCACCAATCTCCAACCCCACTCCCCGATCCCATCACTCCAAGCCCCTCCACTATCAGACCCATTCCCCATCTAGTTATTATGTTCCTTCCAACAACCAACTATACTCCTAAAATCGATTAATGAAATTTACAAACACATGTGGCAGTATCAGAAGATAAAGCATTTCGCGTCTTTAACAAATACAAGCAGTCCTTTGTAAACTCTCAGTACTCAAGGAACTTCATCATCCCTCCCATACAAGAGAGATGAGTAACTAATGAAAGTCCCCAAAATCCTCCACAAAACAACAATCTCCACCCGAACATTATGTGTAATGATCATAATTTAAATATACTGTACCTGAATGCTGCATCGTTGAGAAACAAATTAGACCAACTTAAAGGCATGCTGCAA
This sequence comes from Paralithodes platypus, assembly GCA_032716605.1. Classification (NCBI taxonomy): domain Eukaryota; kingdom Metazoa; phylum Arthropoda; class Malacostraca; order Decapoda; family Lithodidae; genus Paralithodes; species Paralithodes platypus. Next base: position 22,461,430 of record CM064509.1, on the reverse strand, counting down.
CTTGAAAACATTCACATTATAAGTGAAATGGCGGGTGAACGAAGGGAATTTAACCCTCCCGAAATATCCCCAGGTTTTGGAGATGCCTGGCGCGGGATTCGAACCCTGGTTAGTGACCTCAGTAGGTCCCCCAGGTTCACGCGCTAACCCACTGTACTACCACGGACGTACAATAGAATAGCAATCTTATTTCTCCTTGAAAGAACCAGGTGATAGTCTCGTGGTGATACACGTGGTGGGTTTCTTATGCCCCTTTCCCATTGGTGAGACAAGTCACGATTTTTGTCGCCGAAACTAATAAATTGGCACATTCGTGACATGTCTCAACACCTCTCATGAAAAATCGTTTGACTCTCAAGGCCTTCCAGGCCTCGCAAGGGCCCTCGCGGGTCGTCGCATAATGTTCGCACAGTTCAAAATTTTGGACGAGGACTCACGATGATTGGTTACCCTCGCAAGCATCGTCGAGCATCGCCGAAGGGTTTCTGCGATCATCTGCGACATCGGCGAGACATCGCGGAGTTTGTCGCACGAAGAAAATCGTTGAAATGTTCCAAAACGTCGCACGACGGATCGCCGATGCTCTCGGATGTTCCGAGAACATCGACGATCATCTGCGATTTCCTCGTCGATTAGTCGTCGACGTGCGCACGAATACTCGCCGAGAGTATACCCGCCAGGGGTATGCTCCGCACGAGGCTGCGACGTCGACGTCGCAGAATGCTCAAGACACACCTGCCGAGGCCAAAGAGCAACTTCGGAGAGGTGGGTATAAAAAAATTAGTAGGCCTATAGTGAGATATCTTTCACCTACGGTGAAATTTCACATATTGTTATATTTGTTGTTGTTGTTGATGAAATCTTATAGAATAACCTTTCCTCTTGCTGTTCATGAAAACAAAACAATATAAAAAAACAATTATTATGGGTGAAAACCGACTGAGAGTTAGGGCAAATACGGGCGGACTGATGATATGCCTTCACCTACGGTGAAATTCCACATATTGTTATTTTTGTTGTTGTTGTTGATGAAATCTTATAGAATAACCTTTCCTCTTGCCGTTCATGAAAACAAAACAATATAAAAAACAATTATTATGGGTGAAAACCGACTGAGAGTTAGGGCAAATACGGGCGGACTGATGATATGCCTTCACCTACGGTGAAATTCCACATATTGTTATTTATGTTGTTGTTGTTGATGAAATCTTATAGAATAACCTTTCCTCTTGCCGTTCATGAAAACAAAAAAATATAAAAAGCAGTTATTATTGGTGAAAACAGAGAGAGTTAATATTTTGCTGCGGAATGGATTCTATAAGAGCGAAAAACTATCGTTATAGATTTATTTCTATAAAATCCAATAATGATGATAGAATAATCTAAACACCGCCATCATGTTCAGCGGACATATATATATATATATATATATTTGTTTTGAGAGTAAGCTAAATTTGTACATTTTTCGGTAGAAAAATGTCTCCGGCGAAGCCGGATTTCTCCATACAATGCTGGCTCCCTATCGCTCGCCAGGCAGAAATCGACACCTGGATGGGGATAAACGTCTTAAAACAGTAGGCTGAACGGGGCCGAACGGATACAAGGCAAAGAGAGAGGGAGAGAAATAGAAAAAAAAAATAAAAAAACGAGGAGAGGGAGAGAAAGAGAAAACAACAAACAGCAGGTGGGCTCAATGTTTGCGTTACGGTTTAACAATGGAGCCCACCTCGCTTTCTTTAGTTTACTCTTTCTCTCTCTCTCTCTCCTCTCTTTTTTTTTTTCTATTTCTCTCCCTCTCTCTTTGCCTTGTATCCGTTCGGCCCCGTTCAGCCTACTGTTTTAAGACGTTTACCCCCATCCAGGTTTCAATATTTTCCTAGTGAGCGGTAGCGAGCCAACATATATATATATATTTTTTGAGAGCAAGCTAAATTTGTACATTATTTGATAGAAAAATGTCTCCGGCGAAGCATTGCCAACCTCCGAATTAAGGGGGAGATGGGTCGTTTTTCTGGTCCCCTTTCTTCCTCATGGTTAACCCCATTAGTTTTCATATTTTATGACGTTCGGCCCATTAGTTTGGCGTGATATGCTAATTCCACTCTGCAATTAGCACATTCATGTTACATTCGCTCAGCTGCCACACCTCGCTGATCTCGCCGATCTCGCCGACGTATGTGCGATGCCAACGCCGATGATCGACGATGAATCGCAAGAATTTGTGCCTTAAAAAAATACTCTTATCACCTCGCCGAAGTAAACGCCGAACCATCGCTTGGATCATCGCCGAAGACGTCGCAGAACATACGGCGAGTATTCTTTCATCCTCGCATGATCTCGCAAGAGATTTTTGAAAATGTGACATGCCTCGCAGAGGTTCATCGGCGAAACATCGCTCACTTCCCCGATAACATCACCGATGTCGGCGATTGCGTCGCCTACATCGGCGACATCTTCGCCCAGTATAATTTGTCATCTGTTTGTAACGGTCGAAATCGTGAAGGTCGCACGTATTCTTGCAAATTTGACAAAACGAAGGCATCGGCGACGAAAATCGTGACTTGTCTCACCAGTGGGAAAGGGGCATTAGACTTCACCACCAACGACTATTTTATGCTATCCCAGACATCAACTCGGGTAGTTTTGTGGTTGCGGGATTTTTGCGAGGGCATTACACAACATCCTTCTTTGACTAGGCTAGACCCTAGCCGAAATTTAAACGGCTTCAGGTAACGTAGCCATATCACCCAAACATTTTTAATAGTCCAGGTTTTTGAAATGCCTGGCACAGGTTCTCGTGATAGGTGCTCTATCTAGCTATCGGATCACACACCCTGGCTGCCACCAGTGAAATGTCGGGTGAACGAAGGGAATTTAACCCTCCCGAAAATATCCCCAAGTTTTTGAGATGCCTGGCGCGGGATTCGAACCCTGGTTAGTGACCTCAGTAGGTCCCCCAGGTCCGCGCGCAAATCCACTGTACTACCACGGACGTACAATAGAATAGCAACCTTAGTTCTCCTTGAAAGAACCAAGTGATAGTCTCGTGGTGATACATTGGTGGGTTTCTTAGACTTCACCACCAACGACTATGTTATGCTATCCCAGACGTCAACTCGGGTAGTTTTGTGGTTGAGGGATTTTTGCGAGGGCATTACAATAAGCATAACTGATACCCATCTAAACTTCATAAATAAAGACTTTCTATTTGAATATACGCTGAGAGGATATAAACTCTTTTATAAAACAAAAGTCTATAGACAAGATGGAAGAAAAGGTGGCAGGGTTTTTATTTACATAAAAGACTACCTCCAACCGAAAGAAATAAAACTCCCAGAGAACAATACCAAACCATAAGCATACAAAATTAATAACCACAAAGAAAAATAAATTTAACTTCAAATAAAATTATAGACTTTATAGGCTACAGAATTACTTTCTCCACCAAATTGTCACTGAACCAACCAGAGAAAATAACATTTTGGATCTTATCATCTGTTCACAAGAAAATCTAATTTATAATCTTGCGGTCGGTCGGAGAACATCTAGCATCATCAGATCATAATATCCGCTGTAGTATCGATCTCCCACATACAATAGTGACATCCAAACTTTGGATACCTAACTTTAAAAAAACAAATCTCCCAGGACTAAAACAAACACTACAAAATGCATTCTCTCAATTAGACACACAGACACATATTGATGTCGCCTGGAAACAAGTCAGCTCGATTCTACTAGCAGCCCAATCTAAATACGTCCCCCTGAAAAGTAGTCTCCCAAAACGGTAACAGAAAACCATGGTATAGCAGCACAATAGCCAATGCTATCAAAGACAGAGATGAACTCCACAAACTGACCAAAATCCCTGGCTGCAGCAATGAAACGAGAGAAAAGCATAATAACAGTATAAAAGAAGTAAAAAAAACTTATTAAGACCAATCAAAAGAACTATGAGAAAGGAGTAGCCGAGACAAGCCGCACTCACCCTAAAAGCTTCTTCAAATACGCCAACGGTAACAAATACGTCAAAAGCGAGATTGGGCCCCTATTACACAGGGGTCAACTAATATCAGACGACATGGAAATAACAAACATACTAAATTCCTTCTTCAGCTCAGTATTCACTCGAGTACAAACAAATTCGGCCCCCCAACTACCTATCACAAGTCATCTTCAAATCGACGACGACTTCTACATATCGGCAAATGACATATCGAGCAGATTAACCCCTAAAAGTCGGCGCGCAACTTAAGTCGAGTTAAATAAAGCTGGACTATGTGGCGGCGCTCGACATAACTCGAGTGGCAATTTCAGCACGTAATGTTGCTGAGAGAGAGAGACAAGTGGTGGCAGGAGAGTAGCGAGTGTATGACTGCTCCAGACCACCGTGGCGAACCTACTGACACGAATCTCACCTCCCTCCTACCTCTCTCACTCGCTATATACGGAATTGTATCGGGAAAGTGGCTAATTACATGCTTTTTGCACTCGCGTTGCACGGTTATTGCAAGAAAACTAGCCATCATAAAAGGATCGTTATGGTGTCATTCGAAAGCTCTGTTTATGCCCTTTCAGGGATAGATACTTGTTTTACGTTCTGGGTCTTATTTAGGCATGAAAATGATCACGTAAACAGCCCTATTTTGGCTAAAAACACCCCGCTGGGCGGTACATATAAATAAACCGCATAGGCCGCTCGTAAAGGGTTAAACAACCTGGACCCTAATAAATTGCCAGTCAACAACAATGCCGTAGAGTTTGTGAAACAGAAAATATTTCGGTTATACATTCACACATACTAATCACGATGACAGCCATGTTGAAAATATGTAGAGGGGTCTTTGCGTGAGAAGTAACAGGATTTGTAGAAATTTCAAGTCCTGTAATACTTACACAAAATGCCTGCTTTTTAAATGTTTCTGCACTATTTTTTACTGTTTATCCCTGGTTAATAAATCAAAAGTTTCAACTATGAGTCGCTTGCGCATTTGTTACAATAACAGCCTACGAATAATGATGTGGGCAGATAGCTTCTGTAGTGTGTCTGAACTATTCCTACAACACCAATTACCCACCTTCAAGGAGGTACAACGGAGGGCTGTCGTAGGACTAATTCATAGGTTGCGTAGGTCGTCAAACACCATCATTAAAAGCTCTATCAATTTTATCTACTTTCAAAGTACAAAGTTCTTTAGCACATGGAAAACAACAGCATATACTAATTATGGTCAATGATATGTCTTGACGTGTGTGTGTGTGTGTGTGTGTGTGAATTGCGCAGTATTGTTTGTTTTATATTTTTGTATACTGTTTAATTGTATCTGTTCTTTGTATTCTTTTTTTTTTAACCACTGTATGTACATATGTACGAAATAAAGATATTATTATTATTATCATTATTATAAACTCCACCCTAGAATACTAAAAAGCGGTAAGGAAGAAATCGCCGTACCACTAAGCCAGATCTTCAATGCATCCCTACAACAGGGCCTATAATCCCCACTGCTTGGAAAGAGGCAAATATTACCACTATTTTCAAAACGGGAGATAAGTCTCTGGCGAACAATTACAGACCGATTAGCTTAACTTCAGTTATAGGCAAAATCTTGGAATCAATCCTGAGGGATAAAATAGTAGACTATCTAGAAACCAACAACCTAATTAAAAATAGTCAACACGGCTTCAGATCAAACAAATCATGCGTGACTAACCTAATATAATTTTACAAAAGGCTCCTAACGATAAATGATGTGACCAAATCTCTGGATATTATCTTCCTGGACTTACAAAAGGCATACAACAAAGTCCCCCATAAGAAACTGCTAACCAAAATGAAGGCCCTAGGCATAACAGGATCAATTTTCAACTGGATCGAGAACTGGCTAACGAACAGACGATAGAGAGCAGCTATAGATGGAACAGAATCCGATTGGATACCAGTGACCAGCGGTGTACCACAGGGATCGGTGATGGGTCCCGTCCTTTTAATAATTTACATAAATGACCTTGACATCGGGATCAATAATTACATCTCCAAATTTGCCGCACCAAAATAGGAAACACCATATTAAATGAAGAAGATCGTATAAACTTGCAAGCAGATCTAAACAAAAATGAAGAATGGTCCGTAAAGTGGAAAATGCCTTTCAATATTGATAAATGCCAATTAATTCAATGTGGCAACTCAAATAAGAAAAAAAACAAAAAAAAAAAAATATAAGAAAACATGCTTACATTACTGAAATGTTTGTGGACATGCAGTAATGCAAGTAATGGTCACTCTTCTGTAAATCTACTCAAACAAGAACTATGAATACAGCCTCTTTGACCAAAATATAAATAAAGTTCCAAAGGACAAAGATTTCGGTATAATCATTACAGACAATTTGAAATCATCAGACCAATTCGCAGCAGCAATGAACAAGGCCAATAGAATGCTAGGTTACATCAAGAGGACCTTCAAATATATGAGTGAATATAATAATGATACCACTCTACAAGAGCCTAGTAAGACCGCACCTTGAATATGGTGTGCAGTTCTGGTCGTCATACCTAATAAAAGACATTGAAATGATGGAGAGAGTACAGAGAAGAGCGACCAAACTAATCCCAACTCTGAAAAACAAAACATATGATGAAAGACTGAAAAAAATTAACTTATTCTCACTCAAGAAGAGAAGATTAAGGGGCCAACTTATTGAATGTTTCAATATCTTAAAAGCCTTTGACAGAGTAGACACAAATGCGTTTTTCTCTTTTAATTATCTTCCCACTCGAAATAACGGCATAAAGCTGCTAACCAGAAGAGCTAACCTAGACGTCACTAAGAACTTTTTTAGCTATAGTATAATAAATGAGTGGAACAAGCTACCAAATAATGTAATTGCCGGTACATCTATAAATATGTTTAAGAACCGACTCGATGCCCACCTGAGAATAACAGGATTTGTTTAAGTAATTAGTTTGTCACCCCCACCGGATCGTCTGGAAGCTCTGCAAGATTCCTGAATCGACTTGGAGGCTTCAGCCCGGGCCTGCCAGCCCATACGGTCCGGAGTTCTATGGTATCTCTCTCTCGCTCTCGCTCTCTCTCTCTCTCTCTCTCTCTCTCTCTCTCTCTCTCTCTCTCTCTCAACAATGTGTTTTTCCCCTCACCCTAACCCCTGCCTCCCCCCCCCCCCACTACATCACCAAATCACTACATCACCATAAGTGCACCACCACCACTACCACCTCCAGCCTTCAGAAAGGACCAGACTATATACTGATGGAGAATGTATGTGACCAGAGAAAATTCAATGTTGTTATCTATAGTTCACGGGAACGGTCAGAGGTCTGGCAGATTGATTTTACTCTACAATATCTTTCTTACTCACATCTTTTTACACACACACACACACACACACACTGTTTTGATGAGTGTATTGCGCAACAATTAAGTCAATTGGCTTAGCATCATTAGGCTACAGGAAATCTATTTTTAATAGATATAAAATTCTTAATAATTTTGCCATTAATTTTTACCAAACTAACCTATTCTTTATCCCAAGGCATCCATAATTTGATCTCTCCCCAATTTCCAATAGGTTTCATAACTCAAAACGAAAAAAAAAATGGATAAAAATAAATACAAATATACTCAAATGGATTAACCCTTTCACGCATATGACGCAATTTTGAGCCTATTGGGGATACATTAAAGCCTTTGTTACCATCAGGGGTATTTAGAAACCTTTAGTTTAGTTACTTCAACCTCTGCAGTTGTCTTTGAGTTAGCTGTGGGCAGAAAACTAATTTTGGAGAGGTAATTATAAGAGTGAGAGAACGCTATTTCTTATTGCTAATCTGGCAACCTCTGCGTCATAAATGCGTGAAAGGGTTAAAAGTCACTTGTAAATCTATCTATCTATCTATCTATTGCCGGATTCCGTGTTTCCCGAAGGGGTGGCCACGAACGAAACAACCCCATGCACCTCTGTCCCTAGTCAGTCGACGCCCCTCATCCCATCAAGCACCGCTTTCGCTCATATACTTCTTAACTCCATCCTTCCACCTCTAACTCGGTCTACCTCTCCTTTTCTGTCCTTTTACCTCACTCACGTACACTCTCTTAGTTATTCTCTTGCTTCCCATACGTTCCACATGGCCGAACCATCTTAAAGTGTTTCTTTTCACACTTTCCAGCACACCTACATCCACACCACACCACTCTCGTACTTCCTCATTTATCTGTTTATCTCTCCATGTAACTCCGCACGCACTTCTCAAGTAACTCATTTCCAGCCCTCTCACTATTGATTTGAGTCTCTCCACCAACGTCCACGATTCGCTCCCGTAAGTCAATGTCGGCATTGAAACATTGTCATGCATGGACTTCTATACTTCCATGCTAACTACCCTATTTCCTGTTACTGCTTTCAGCATTCCTACAATCCTCTTCCCATGTTGCACCCTCTCTTGCACTTCTTCATCCATACTCCCATCTTTACACAACACACTGCCCAAATACTTAACCCCTACTGTACCATAGAAGTCCCCCCCCCCAGTCCCAAGCAATGTGGCCAAAATGGCAAGATATAACAACCTTTCACATCAAAAGATGGAGGAATACTGCCTCTCCCAGCCTGTAAAGGCTTGGATATAAGCTGAGAAGTGTTGCCAACTCTAGAGCAGTGCTCAAACGGTTGTGGTACCAGGCACTACCTGATACTGGCAGTTACAAGGATTGTATATTACTGACGGCTCTCTGCCGTCGCTGGGACTGGGGGAGTGATTTATCTAATGACGACTCTCTACCGTCGCTGGTACTGAACGGGTTAAATGAGCTGACATTCTCCATAGCCTGACCGTTCAACCTCACCTCATACTAAGTGGCTGCACCCCTTTCAAAGACCATAACCTTGCTCTTCCCTGCATTTACCTTCAGATTCCGTTTTTCACACGCTTTTCCAAACATTTTTAGCCGGCCCTGCAACTCCCATTCACTATCGCTCATCAGAACTGTATCATCGGCAAACAGCAGTACAGGCAACTTCCACTCGTTTCCCTCCATTATCAGCGGTACACCAACATCCACTACTCTTCCTTGTATTTCTTTCATGACTCCATCCATATATACAGTATATTGAACAACCATGGGGACATCACACACCCTTGCTTTAACCCAACATTCAGATCAAAGAACTCGCTCTGCTCATTCTCCATATGTACTGACGCCTTTGCACCCTCATACATGCTCTTCACTGCTTTCAGCAACTTGCCATCTACTCCATATATTCTTAGTACTTTCCACATATCTTCTCTATCAACTCTGTCAAAAGCTTTCTTCAAGTCCATAAAGGCAGCATATAACATTTGTCGCTTCTCCAGATATTTCTCCACAACACATTTCAGGGCAAAAATCTGATCTACACATCCTCTTCCCTTCCTAAGCCCGCCCTGCTCGTCACCCGTCCATTTCTCCGTTCTCGCTCTCACTCTCTCAATCACTACAATACTGTAGGCCTACACCTTCCCTACTACACTTAGAAGGCATATTCCCCGGTGGTTACCAGTTTACCACACACTCCTCTTTCCCCTTTACCCTTATACAGGGGAACTATTATGCCAGTCTTCAAGTCATCAGGTGGACTCCCCTTCTCCCATGTTAGTTTACACATTTTCCATACCCATTCGATCACTATCTCACCACCATACCTCAGCATTTCCCCACACACTTCATCTGTTCCTGATGCTTTCCCCGTCTTCACACTTTTCATGGCTTCACACACTTCTGACCTCCTGATCCCCACCTCCTCCTCCCCTACTTCTCTTCTTCTCCCTCCCATACCCCATCCAACTATGTTTGCTGGTGCTTCATTCCTTACATTAGCAATTCGTTGACGTACTCCCTCCATCTCTCGACTCTCTCTTGCTTCTCGGCTAACATTAGCCCATTCTTATCTTTCACACCCTTACTATTTCCCTTGATACCCTCCCTAACTTTCTTGACTTCTTTCCAGAACAGTTTCTTACACTTCCTCCATTTTACACTTAGATTCCTTCCAAATTCTACATCTGTTTGTCTCTTACTTTCCTTCACTACTCTCTTCAGCACTCTATTTTTCTCCAAGTACCTCGCTCTTTTCTGTCTCTCCAAATCTTCGTTCCCTCTACTACCCAACCACATTGACCAAAAATACTGCAGGAGATTGAGTATATAATATCTTCTGGACCGACAAGTATAGTTCCATCAATCTATATATGCCTAATAGGTCTGTTATAACATATACAGTACTTCATTGCTATATATATATGTCATTAAGAGCTGCAATGTATTATAAGGGAGATAACCGAGATATATACTGTATGACATTAGGGAAAACTGTTATTATAATACCACGATTTTTCCCAGTGTTGTTTTATTTTTGTTTAGTTTATTTAATATGGTGTTTGCAATGAATTACAAATCTTGGAATAATCAGTTTTCCCTATTACCCATCAATGTTAACCTTTAAAGCGCTAAGCTATGAAATTTGAAACGTCCCGCCAGGCGAAGGTATTTTGGTTCATTCCTGACAAAAATTGTCATACACATATTATATCATAATCATTTATTCATATGCGCCTATTTTACTTTTAATATGAACATATTAACATTGAAAAGCAATAAAACAAGTAGTAACAGCAATTGGCTGGTGAAAATCGTATATTTTAGCCACGTGGTTGTAATTTGACCCAGACCGGCGAGAGAGACACACCTTCCCTCTCTCGTCTCCCATGGTACTGAGAGACTAGGGGTGGTCTGAGACTGATTAGAGTGTTAAAAAAATACTCCCCCCCCCATTCCTCCCCCCTCTCTCCCAGCCGTCCTCGCGTGAAAATACTTTATAAATATCCGGAATAATAGGGAAAATACCAGATAATTAAGGGGTTGGGGGGTTGGGACATATGTGGAGGAGGTATAGAGGGGAATTATCTCACTTAATCACATATTGCTTTGTTTTGAGTGCCAGTGGGGTTTTTTAAACGCTTTTTTTTGGCCTTGACTCTTAAGAGTCCTTCTTGCCTCAGGTTTTAATGATTTTGAAACTCATAAAACCCGAAATTTGGAAAACCCAAGTCAAACTTTGGCAAAAATTGGCTGTGGCTTTGCGATTATTAAAAGTAAAATACCCTGGTAACCTACCCTAACCTAACCTACACCTATTATGTGGGATACAAGACTAACCCTTACCTAACAGCTAGTACAAATACCTAGATATGATGATCCTTGGTATAAATCAACATGTAGGGATGGGACCACATCCAACATGTGGGGAACCAATCATGAGACTAGCCACTTGTGTGTCAAACACGCCCAGTGGGGCCCTGTATTTGGTTGCTTTGCTCCCAGGTGTGACATATCAGGTCATAAATAAATGTGATTGGTTCCTAGAAAGAAAAATAATGACGAACAAAGATCGCTAGATGGCGATACTTTTGACTGAATGGCTGGAGGTCGGACAGACAAGCGGTGTGCCGTCTATGAGCTAGTGAATGGACAAACTTTTTACAGGTAAGTTGACATGTTGTTACCTCTCTTTTCTCATACTTTGCCGAGGGTTAAAACACATTTTCATATGTTTATGATGCTTAGAGCATCTACCTTCCATAAGTCTTCAAATATTTCAAAATATGTTGTGGTATTAAAATAACATTATGCTAACAAATGTCACACTAGATTTATTGTTAAATGTTAAAAAATTGTAAATACAAAAACTACTAAAACTTTGGGACTATGTTATAATTTTGACCAAAATCAGGCACCTCGTTCTTTGTGTGTTATATACGTTTATATTGACCCATACTTCGTTGTAATATAGGCCTATGTCCCAACAAGCGGACACGTGTTTTTATGGACACTATAATAATCACTGTAAGCCAAAATCACTCTACAGACGACGCCGCTGCCATTATTCTGAACTTTCTTTGTCAAAGTTGTGGGGTAATACCCTAAATAGGCCCCCTACTGGCAACATAGATGCTGATTTAAATAAGTCACGGGGGGGTGAGGGGGGGGGGGGGAGCATTATGTATCTCATGGCACTAGTGAGGGCCATGTCTTAAAATCGTTGTATAATGGATAAATACTCATTTCCGATGGTTTTCACTGTAAAACACCACTGTATATCAAAGAAAAACAAAACAAATAAAAAGGTTAACCTTAAGATGATTAGTGCCGCCCTATTAGACACAATTTATTAAGGATAATAGGTACGTATAGACTCGAAATAATATAATAATAATAATAATATTAATAATAATAATAATAATAATAATAATAATAATAATTGTGTTCTTTTATTTATAAATAATTATTTTACTTAATTTAAGAGTTGTTTCCACATAGCGATTTTGATTCGTTGTTTTGTCTTTTTACTGTGTTCGTATACGTTTTCGTTTGTTTATTTTGCAAGTTTTACATTATAATAACCTAGTTTGTATCCCACGACCGTTATGGGTAAACTAATGCAAATCCTCTATTTACTGAATGATAAACAACAATAAAACACTATATTCCTTGAAAAAATATAAAAAGATAATTTTGGTCAAGAAGCTGGCACAACTGATCTTGTGTGGTACCATAAACCATACTTTCAGTAGGCTGGTTTACTCTTTCTGTATTTAGTAAGTGCTTCTTTTAATAGGCGGGCAGTGTTACTGTTACTAGCTATTACCAAAATATGTGCTAGGCTAGGCCAAGCTTAATGCCGTCAAGGACGACATTGAAATTTAAACATTTGTTGTGTTGTCCAACTTACCAGCAGTACATGCCGATAGTAGAGAAAGATTTGATCTGGAACTGCATCTTACTTGAGTACCCGATACTTGCGTGGAACATTACAATGCAAGAGTCCATGCATTAGATTTATTTTCTTCTGTGAGGAACTGAAGTGCCTTTCACATATAACTGCACTGCTTTGTTGTGTCTACCTTATTACGAGACGCAATATCGTCGGTTTGCCTCAACTGGAGTACAGGAACATGCAAGTTGACTAAAACGATTGGAATACAAATCACAAAAAGGATTTAAATGGTTATATTTATTCACTACGGCTACTACAGAGCTCACAATCAGTGTCTCCGGTTGGGCATCGAATTCTCAGAGTTATCAAACACGTCAATTAAAGTTTATATATACACTGATGCAATCCAATTCACAATAATCCGGCAGTGATTATGTGTTTCTGTTCACCTCCTATACTCGCCAAAATATCCCCGTCATGTGTCAATACACAACAATACACTCACCTGACACGTTATCACAGTAAAGCTGCAATCCTATTTCAATCCTTCTTATTACTAAACACACCAATCATATTCCGCGATACCACAATACAATACAATTCACAATCGCTTCAATATACACTTGCAATACACTGGTAAAACTGTACACCATCGAACAATCAATTGCCTAAGTCCGAGTCACTCAACCTGTAATAATGCATGTATAAATCAAAGTATACAAAAGGAGTTATTTAATGTAAAATCAAAGACATAAGTACATTCCCTGGGAAAAAGTCAAGGGCAGTTCATACAAATATTGATACTCTAAATCTAAGTCAACGCGGCAATGGTCTAAGGGACAAAAAGGTCGACCGTGATAACACAGTACTTTTCGCTAATCTAGAGTTTATTGTGGGGTGTCACTTTACACAAATAGGCCACACAAACAAAAGAGTTTTCCCACCACGTGGAGAGGAACAATTGATAGGCAAAATGGGTAGGGTAGGAGAGGGAATAGGGGAATATTACAACAGACTCGGATAGAACGAATTTAACTTTTAATTTTAACAATGGAGAGGACTATTATAAGGGAAAGAATTTACGTTATTCAGGACTACTAGAGAAGAAGAATAAGAGTTACGTTACTGGGGATAGTTAACCTCAAAAGGGGGACTTAGGGTGGAGTTATAGTTGAGGCACTGAAACAATTACGTTTAATTGAGAAAACACTGGGGACTTTATATTTATACTGTATACTTGTATAAGCCTTCAATAGTGGCGTGGCGCGTAACAACATCCAATTTTATATGAAATATACAATCATGCTCTGGATATTCGGAAAGGTTATGCTAGCGACAGTGGCGTCATTTCATTATTTCTTTGAGGGGGGCACAAGGGGGTGGGTGGCGAGCGAAGCGATCCTAATCAGCTGGGGGGGGGGGGGGGGGGTGGCGGAAAGCCCCCCCCCCCCCCAGAACATTTTCGAAATTTTAGCAATTCTAGGAGTATTTTGAAGCCATATGCATAGGTATATTGAGGTAAATAAAGCAATAAACAATAATATATATATATATATATATATATATATATATATATATATATATATATATATAATATATACCGGTATATATATAAAGGTTTTAAGTTAATTATATTTATTTTGAGTTTAGTTTGTAGCTTAACCTAACCAAACGTAACCAACCAAATAATTATTTTTCATTTGCCCCAAAAGTGGATGTAAAGAAAATAAACGATTCGTGGATTTATGTTGTTTGTTCATATCATCATATGGTTATACATTCGTATACAAAATGTATTTCTTGAAAAAGAAAAAAAAACAGAAAAATAACAGATTTACATTATACTCTTCTCTATATTAATATGTTATTTCTTATGCACGAATAGTTCCCAATCTCCACCCTTTTCCATGGAATGGGTGGGGGTTGGGGTTGACTTTGGATATTGCCAATACCATCACTACATCAAATCAAAACCCTGCGTTCAAGTGCTTCAATGCATGATAACTAAATAATATCATAGTATGTATCTATATTGTTAATATAGACATGTAGCCAATATTATTATAACCTATAGATAGATGATAAATCTAACTATTTTCCCCTGAAATCTGAAACAAAATCAAAACAACAAAACAAAATGTTTTTACCAATATAGATTCAAATAAAAAATAAACTCCTGCCTTATTAACCAAATTATAATTCCATCAGTTACTACACTGAAAATCTGATTATTGTCATTCCTTTATAGATATACTATATATTCAAATTATTATAATGTGATATATAGTTAAAGTATTAATATTTAACACACCTATATCCAATCTAATGGTTGACTTGTAACTTTATTTACAGTAAAGGGTAGAGACTATGCTTCAGATGAGCAAAATCATCCACTAGTTCCTCCAGATCAAATGACTCAACCATTCTCTTTTCAGTGGCCATTAACATTAAGCTACAAAGGCGATCATCCCCAATAGTTGTTCTCAGGTAGTTTTTTACTCGTTTTAGAACAGAAAAAAATCGCTCATTGGCGGCAGTAGTAACTGGAATGGCTAGCAATATTCGCAACATACTTAGTATCTCAGAAAAGGCAATGGGTAATGTGTTCAGAATTTTGAACACATCAAATAGGTCCTTGTGCTTCTTTTGTTCTAAGATCACCCTTGCTGAATGAACTTGGGATAGCAAAA
Source organism: Paralithodes platypus (assembly GCA_032716605.1). Taxonomy (NCBI): domain Eukaryota; kingdom Metazoa; phylum Arthropoda; class Malacostraca; order Decapoda; family Lithodidae; genus Paralithodes; species Paralithodes platypus. The sequence continues at coordinate 22,445,970 of CM064509.1, read as the reverse complement.
TGTTTGAATCAATATGTACACTGTAATGGTTGGAAAACAATGTTAGCTTTTCTTCTTCAAGGAACTGTTTTGACTGAACATCAAAAGAAGAGAGAGACTGAACAAAATTTATGTTATTACTGAACCTACGATCATATTCAGCGGTGCACCTATCAATCACTGAAAAATACAACTGTGACTTCAATTGCTGCTTTAGGCTGACTTTCTGAACACATTCTAATTGTTCTGGTCGCTTCCCGAGGGTACTGTTGGATAAATAGTCTTTCAAGCTATTTGATATTTTTTGCACTCTCTTGCTACGAGCTAATCCCACACTTGTGTTTACCTCTGGCACATCTATTCCAAGTTTTCTAGCAAACTCCTTTGCTCCATCATACAGTTCATATTCACTGTCTGTTCTCATTTTTACCAAGTTTGCTTTTGTTGCTGTAATTAGATCCACAGCCCGAACAATTGATATTCCCCCTTCTTGAAGCTGCTCAGACAAAGAATTTGTTTGCATGAATAATTTCTCAGCAATAAAAAGGCAAACTATAAACCTCCAAGATTCCATTTTTTATTTCAGAGCAGACGCTTCCATAGACGACTCGTTACTGGACTCTGAGAGAGACGTTAGTACAGCAAGAATGGCTTAATAGCGAATGCGAATTTTACGGATACTTCTGTACCAATAGAACCATCTTGTTGTCACAGTTCTTTCTAGCTCTAATACCTCCTGTCCAAGCTCTTTATGTGATTTGACAAAAAGTTCATGTCTTGTGTTACTATTTGAAATGAAATTATAAAATTTGTTTGTACAATTGAGAAAAAAATCCACAAAGTCTTCAAGGTTGTTGATACAGTTGATAAACACTAGGTTCAGTCTATGTGCATGGCAATGTACATAGATGGCATGGGGGATGTGCATGGCATTGTACATAGATGGCATGGGGGATGTGCATGGCATTGTACATAGATGGCATGGGGGATGTGCATGGCATTGTACATAGATGGCATGGGGGATGTGCATGGCATTGTACATAGATGGCATGGGGGATTTTCTCTGCAATACGGGCCTGAACTCCGGTAGCCCACCCACTCATGACACTCGCTCCATCGTAGCACTGTGCTATGCAATCTGACAGTTCTAACCCCAACTCTTCTATTTCCTTCAGTATGAAGTTTGCTAGAGATTCTGCATCTAATTTTGTCATGTGATATGTGCCACAACATCTCTCCTGAATTACTTCACCATCAAAATATCTGATAATTATGCTTAATTGTTCTTTTCTTGACTGACCTTTGGTCTCGTCCAGTAGCCTAATATTGAAAAATATTTTGCTTGCTTTATTTGTGCAGATATTTCACTCAGAATTTTGTTACCAAACACTTGTATTAAATCATTTTGATATTCAGGGGACATGTAGTGGCCATATCTTGTTTCCATCTTTTTCTGTAGAGTTTCATTAGTGTCAGCTAGCATGTCAAGTGTCTCAATAAAGTTTCCTCTATTTGTTGACATTCCACTTTCATCATGACCACGGAATGATAAACCTTGTCTACCAAGCAAACTCGTAACACGTAGCAAACATTTCACATGTTCTCTGTTATCCTTTATTTCATTCACCCTGTTGGTACAAAGTTTATTCTTGATAGAAATGTTTTTTTTTTGCTAACTACAGCTTTTAAGTTCAACCACCCACTCATAGAACTTACATGCCTTTCTCTTTGAGCATGTTTGTCTAATAACTCGGAACAATCCTTCCATTTACAAAATCCCACATCAATAAATGTTCATTTACCATAAACCTCACCTTTTCTTATTACATTACCGCTGAAGTGTCTACATGCAAAACAATAGGCACTGTCCTGTCGTTGAGAATATTCAATCCACTCATACTTTTTGTAATATCCTACATTGAACTTTCTCTTTTTTGTTTGAGGAAATCCCTTAAGGTTGGGTTGTACAGGATTTTTAAGTTGCATTGCATGCAAGAGACGGAAGAGAATGTTTCCTGCAACAGAAATACAGAATTTTGCTTATAGTTTAGGCTACATGTATGTATGTATGTATGTATATACAGTACTTAGGCACATACCGCAGGGCCCATAGCTGGGGTTGGCCGACTCGGGACAGCTCAAACAGAAACAGCATAATTAAACAAAAATAACACTTCACACACATCTTACCCGTCGAGGAGAAGATCCTGTAACAAAGGATTACTATGGGCCTCCAGCCACGCACAGGTCCCAGACTTCCCGGAGAGGTTCCGGTCACAGCAGGCAGACACGCAGCGAAGCCCCACCACCACATGCCCGCGGCCCCGCCCATATCACTTCCAGGCATGACCCTTCACATAGACGGGCTCCCTGCACCAGGCGCCTGACAGACTATTCTCTAGTCCAACTGGCACCCGACCCCCACTCCCGTGGACAGCGTTTTCACTCTATCTATTCACAATCATTCTCCATTCATTCATATTCATCACCATTTATCTTTCCCGTTCTTCAGTCTATCTTCCAACGCTTCTTTCGTGTTACATCATATCTCCATTTCATCCGAGGTCTTCCTTTTGATTTCCTTCCCTTTGTCTCTGACTCATGTATTCTCTTTGTAAGCCTTTCATCTCCTATTCATTCAACATCTCCATACCAGAATTAACATCCTTCTTTCCACTCTACCCGATAAGGTTTCCTGTTGTCCCACTCTTCTACATACTTCTTAATTTCTCCATCTGTCTCTATGTGTCACTTCACACATACTCCTCCAGCAGCTCATTTACATCACATCCAACCTTTTTTTTGTCTATGCAGACCCTAGGTCTCAGCCCCATACATCACTGTTTTTTTGTTTTGTCTGTTTGTTCGTTGTTTTATGTTGTGTTTTGTGTTTTCCCTGTTCTTGCTCTGTGCCTCTGTCTTGAGTCGGCCACCCCCAATAAAAAATAAAAAAAAATAAAAAAAAATATATGAAAAGTGGGGATTGGGCCTGAGCATATAGATAGATAGTAGTAAATTTGAACCAATGTCCAACGAAAATGAAGGTCACCATTGGATTTATCACATAAAAAATCATAGGTAAAATTGTATTATAACCCCTAAAATGATTTGCAACACCTGCAAATTATCCCTCCCCCCAAAACAAATATATGTATAATAATAATATTAATAATAATAATATTACAAAAATAAATTTAAAATAAATAAAACAATAAATATATAAAAACTAAAATTAGTAAAATAAATACGCAAGTAGTATGAAGATGGCCAGATCATTACACCCCTGCGGCGTGTTTTGATCTGGCCATCTCTAAATGATCGCCCAAAAAAAAAAATTGCATATACTGTAGGCCTAAATTCATTTTTTTCTTTTTTTTCTTTCTTTTTTCGTAAAAGTTCGTGGGATTTCATACAAGTTTTCATGGGGATGATCAGGCCAGAGGTCTATTTTCGTAAAAGTTTATGGGCCTTATCATCACGTCTCCGGCGTGTGATGATAAGGCCAGGGGTCTATTTTCGTAAAAGTCTATGGGGTTTGCATACAAGTTTACGAATAGGCACATGTACAAAGTACAAAGGAGTACAAAGGAAATCAAGCAACAACAGATCTAGTGACCCTTCTAGGCTGCTTGTCCTCCAAAACACTGAGGATCAAGTGTCCAAACAGTGGTTTAGAGTGGGTAAGGGAACATTGGAAAGGGAACTACTGCCCTGGAACTAATGTCCGTGGCAGGATTAGGAAGTTAGTAGGGGACAGATGGGTTAGTAACTGAGGGGGGGATAAAATAAAGTTATTCATTTACAAACGCAGTCAGTCGCGGGTTTGATGCGAGATATTTGTCTAGGCGGAGTTTAAATGAATCAACGGTGATGCAGTCTATAACGTCTCGGGGAAGCCCATTCCACAAGTTGACAACTCAATTGAAGAAGAAATTCTTAGATTCGTGTGAGTTAAAAGATTTACCAATAATTTTGCAACCGTTTCCCCGTGTGTAATTAGCTTGGTCGATAGTGAAGTACTTACTACAGTTCATATTGTCGATGCCTTTGATGATTTTGAACACTTGAATTAAGTCACCTCTTAATCTGCGCTGGGTTAAAGGAAATAGATTTAATTCTCTAAGACGCTCTTCGTATGGTTTGTTCTTTAGGCTAGGTATCATTTTGGTAACTCTACGTTGAACTCGTTCTAGCTTGTTTATATCTTTTTGGTAATAAGGGCACCAGGATTGAACGCAGTATTCCAGAAGAGGGTGGACTAAGGAATTGTAAAGGGTTAGGATAACTTCTTTGGATTTATGCTCAAATGACCTGCCTATAAAGCCAATTATTTTGTTTGCCTTCTTAACAACTTCTGAACATTGTTGACTCGGTTTTAGGTTACTCGATATTGTTACTCCCAGATCGGTTTCTCTGTTTACATTCTTAAGCTGAGTGCCATTCATCGAATAGTTTGCTTTCTCATTTAGGTATCCGATATGTAGTACTTTACATTTATCCGCATTGAAACTCATTTGCCAAATTTGGGCCCAACATGACAATTTATCTAGATTGTGTTGCATATCGTCAACTTGTTCTTTTGAGAGTACGCTATTTGCAATTTTTGTATCGTCAGCAAATTTTGAGATTGTACAGGTGAGACCCTCATCTATGTCGTTGATGTAAATTAGAAAGAGAATTGGTCCTAGTACCGATCCCTGGGGGTACCCCGCTACTTACATTGGTCCATTTAGATGCCTTACCGTTTATGACTACTCTTTGCTTTCTGTCGCTGAGCCAATTTTCTATCCATTTCAACACACCGTCTTGTATTCCATGCAGTAATTATTATCAGTAAACGTTTGTGGGGAACTTTGTTAAAGGCCTTTTGAAAATCAAGGTATATAATATCTACAGCTTTACTCTCATCGTAGAGGTTGAGGATATCGTGGAAGAAGTCTAAGAGGTTTGTTAAACAGGAACGTTTTTTACGAAAGCCGTGTTGAGTATCTTTAAGTATGTTATTTTCCTCTAAGTGATTTACGAGTCTGTCTCGTATGACCGTTTCTAGCATTTTACATACAACTGAGGTTAAGCTAATTGGACGATAGTTACTAGGTAGGGATTTGCTGCCTTTTTTGAATATCGGTGTTACGTTGGCTAGCTTCCACTGATCGGGCATAGTTCCAGACTGCAAGGATTTATTGAATAGTAATGTCAGTGGTTTGGAGAGCTCATCCTTAGCTTCCTTTAGAACTCTAGGCGAGATTTTATCAGGTCCAGGCGTTTTATTTACCTTGAGTTTATCTAAACAATTCAATACTTCTCTCTCTGTAACGGTGATATTGCTTAGAACATCTGAATTATCAATCTGAATCGGCGATGGTGTAGGGATATCACTGAGGTCTTCTGTTGTAAAAAAATGATGCAAAGAAGGTATTGAGGGCATTACTCATTTGTACTTCGTCTTTGGTGTATTCTCCATTTTCATCGACTAACGGTCCAACAGTTGAAGTAACTACTTTTTTCTTTCTGATATAACTATAGAATTCTTTCGGGTTTGTTTTACTTTGATTCGCAATATGTAACTCTAAGGTCTTTTTACTTTGCTTAATTAACTTTTTGGCTTTGCGTCGTAGCTCTACAAATTTCACCCGTTCTTCGTCATTTTGTGAGGATTTTAATCTATCATTAGCAAATTTTTTAGCAAGCAGGCAGTTTGAAATATCTTTATTCCACCATTTGGGCTTATTATTATGGCCTGGACGCCGTATTTTCGATGGTATGCAGTCTTGCACTGCTTTTAGGTAAGTGGCTTCGAATAACTTCCAAGATGTATTTATGTCGTTATTGTGAATTAAAAAGCTCCAGTCAGTTTCTTTAAACATAGCTCTAAGTTTATGAAAGTTTGCTTTCTTGAAATTAGGGACTTTTTCGATGCTACTATTTGGTTCGTTACTAGTAAAGTTTAAAGTGAAAGTTATCGTACGATGGTCGCTGTTACTGAATTCATCACCAACATTCAAATTCTCTATTAATTCTTCTTTTGTTGCAAGTACAATGTCAAGAACGTTCTTACCACGGGTTGGCGTTCGAACAAATTGATAAAGCGAACTCTCTTGCAAGTTCGTATACAAGTCATGTCCGGAGTGTGAAGTAAGAGTATCGCCCCACTTGGTCACAGGTAAATTAAAGTCGCCAAAAATTACGGTATCTTGTGAGTTACTTACATCTGCAATTTGTTCGTAAATTTCTCGGTCAGTTTGCACTGATTGTGCTGGAGGTCTGTATATTAATGCAAGTATTATTTTTGTACCTTTATTATTCTTTATTAGCACAAAAGATGCGTCGACGTTCACAATTTGAGGTTTTGACAAGAGGGTAGGGTTAAGACTTTCTTTGATATAAAGTAAAACGCCACCTCCATTTCGATTTATTCGGCTTTTCTCAAACATTACATAACCGGGAAGTGAATACTCTGCTAAAAAGTCTCTATCTTCTGTATTGAGCCAAGATTCTGTTATACCAATCACATCATAATTTTCTGTAAACACTAGCTCCTCTAAATCTGAAAATTTATTGCGTATGCTACGAGCGTTTGCATAGAAAACCTTTAAATTTGTTATTTTAGAACTCACGGAACGCTCTTTAATAATATTTTTGGTTCTTGTCGGATCTACATTTATGTTCATGGCTGTCCTCGGTCCTCGCTGTCTTCGGTCCTTATCGCTGGTGGTCCTCGGTTGCCTGTTTTTTTCTTGGCGTTGGATGATTTATGTCACTGCTGCTTCTTCTCGGATGGCGTTTTTTGATCCATGGCTGTGGACTGCTTCGTGTAGGAGACGACCCATGCGTGCTGAACCCACAGGGTTTAGATGAGTGCCATCCTTGCGGAACAGAGTAGGCTGGTTGTAGAAGTTGTCCCAGAGATTGATGAATTCAACTTCTTCCCTCAGACACAAATATTTTAGTCGGCTATTTGTGCTGAAGGCCTTGTCGTAGAATTTGTCAGGTGCGTCGATCTTGGGGAGAATGCCTGAGATGATGATATTCCTTGACTTGTTTTTGTAGTGCTGGATCATCTTGCGATATTTCTCCATCAACTCTTCGGATCTGGTGCGCATGACGTCATTTGAACCAGCATGGATGACAAAAAGGGTATTTTCATTTGCATCCTTTGTGGTATCTTTGAAGGCTTCCACAATGTCGTCCAGTCCAGCTCCTGGGATGCAAAATCTTTTTTGTTGATTTGGGACTCTGTCGCAGAACTCTTCGACCTGTCCTCGTAGGATGGAATCCCCAACGAGCCTGGTCTCCTCTGGTTCGTCTTCCATCTCTACCAATATCTCAAATCTGTTTGACATTGTGACTGGTAGATGAGACCTTTTCTGCGTTGGCCGCTGTGTGGTAGATGTGTGGTAGATGTGTGGGAATTGAGCCGAAACCATTGAAGTGAAGTTAATTTCCTGTTTATACCTGGGAAGGGTTGACTTGCAAGATTTTATTTCATCATTTTTTGCTGTCAATTATGGTTTAACATCTTCAAATGTAAGTATTATCAGAGAATAAGTATTTTGTATGATGCAGTTTTTCGTCTAGTTTCCGATTTCTTCTGTTTTAGAGTCTGAATATATTAGAGAACGCTTGTTTATCGATAATTGTCAAAACAAAGTGCGGCTATGTGACACCAGACACGGGAAAATTGTTGATAGATGAGCTGATAAGAATATGGATGATTATGGGATGGATGTGGAAGACAGCGGGTGGGTGGGATGTGGAATACTAGGGAGGGAAAGGTGGAGGATGAGGAGAGAGAGAGAGAGATAAATAGTTATAGCTTCGCTATGAGTGGATGGGTTGGTGGGTTGTGTAGTGGATGAGCGGATGCGAGTGACGTCACGATCACCTGTCAATACTTGTCGATGGATGACAGTGAGGATGCGTGTTAATACTCGTTGGAATTATCCTGCTGTGGGATGTTAGGTGGGTGGGTGGGTGTTGTGGTGGATGAGCGGATGTGAGTGACGTCACGATTACCTGTCAATACTTGTCGATGGATGACAGTGAGGATGCGTGTTAATACTCGTTGGAATTATCCTGCTGGGGGATGTTACTAGCAGGAATCCTTTGTATATTCATATACTGTTGTTGTCATTCTTTTTTTTTTCTTTTTTTTATTCAGAGTGGGAGAGCACTTTCTACCTGGCTTCCCTACCCACGGTTAAGATAATCTTCCACTCATTAAGCACACAATTGCCAACGTGTTTGTTTTATGGTGTTATTATTGCTCTTATTCTTACATTAATTATTCATGATGATAGAATTAGAAGGTAATACATATAGAAAACTAATATATATTTCAAGATTGGGGCTTTTTATCACCATCAAACTCTTTATTTTCCTCCATTTCCAAATCATCAGCGTTGGCACTTTCTTCCGTCTATAATTTCTGTCCTCATTTTTCAAATCATCTCAGTACACCCTTAGACAGCGAATTGTATACACGGCTTGTATAGCTCTCGCTCAGCTGATCATTCACGTTTTTTCCCTATCTCATCTTAACATTTGCAATGAGACAAATGTCTTAGTTAAATTTGTAAAATACATCCAACATCATTACATAATATTGCTAAGTAAATATCGAGTTACTGGGGAAAAAAAAATGCTGAGCGAGGGCTATACAAAGACTAAGCTATACTATAAAAACAAGGACAAATCAAACAAACGTTTCAAAAAAGGATTTTATTCAACGCGTCATGGTAAGTACCAAAAGCTTAATGCACTGTATCATATCCCTCCTCTTCGGGGGTCGTGTCCCCAACAGGGGGTGTTTTAAGTGGTGGTTCTTCTACATTTGTAGTCGCTGTAGTACATCCAAACTGACGTTTCGGCGGTCCTCGCTGTTGATTGTCAGCTGGCGGAGGGGTGTTGATTATCACATATACCGTTTCACTTTGTATTATCACTCCACTTCTTCTAAGGGTTTGAATAACTGCAACAGAAAAAACAAAAAATATATAAGACACACACACATATACAAAATACTAGTATATTAATACTAGTACATTAATAATGAATTCCAGCATTGGTGTAAATATTTACGATCATATATATATATTCACTCACCATCGTCTAGAACTCCCGACTCCTCCATCTTAGGCATAATGATGACGGCGTCCCTCCACCGAGGAGTGTTATATAGATATATAATTTATGCATTCATGGCAACTATATCCGCTCAGTTGACAACGCCAGCTTTTTTTTTTTTCATGATTCGGCTAATAACAATCATATCCATCGCCTACTACAGCGAGTATTTACTTTTTTTTCCGTCACTCCCCCAATGTCCTATCTCTGACATAACCACCTCGCACATAATTCCTTTCGTTTCCTATCTAGGCAGAAAGTCCTTATACAAGGCGGCATTTTGAAAAGAGTATAGCATGTTCTGATGATGCATTTATCATTCTGGTAGTAATCCCCCCTTTCAAAGTTTCTATTAAAATACGCCAATGCGCCAATTAAACCCTTACAACTAATCAAATACACAAAGACCATAACATAAGCCCCGCAAACAAAAGTGGAATTACTCTGCAGTCTAAACTGCAGACTCTCTATAATCTTTAAGAGATTTAATTATATAAAAAAATAATTGTGTCAGGTCTGAGATTGTAACTGTCAAAAAATCCAATCTGCCGTGTGTTATGATTCATATAAAGAGCTAACCAATGACCAATCATGTTCGAATTTTCCCCTACCAATAAAATACAAACAAATACCCGATTTTTTCTTTTAATTAAATCTGGGAAGCTCTGGACTGCAAAACACCCCAAAAACTCTGCTTTATCACCCAATACATTCTTCAATCCATTCTCTATCTCCCTTGCGTTCATTTTTTTTTAGGCTCTAACCTTTGCTCTTATATGTCTTTGTGAATCAATTTCAATAATCCCAGTCGTCTCTCCAAAGAATAATATCACTCGATTATCATCAACCTCGTTAGCAAAACTGAGATCAATTCTTAAATTCCCCGATTTTTGAATCGGGGTAGCCTCATCAGCGATTTTATGCACAAAGTTAAACACTCCCACCATTCGCCCGTGAGCGAAACTCTTAAAGTCTATGGTGTGCTCGTGATCGAGTCCCAAAGATTCTAATGTGCTATAATAGAAAGTCGAATATTTATTCGTGAATTCAGATCTAAGATTGTATTGGGTGCTTCCATTAATAGTTACTCTGGTCTTTGATAAGCTGCCATTAGTTAGATATAGGGGGTTCTTGACATAATTACCATTCATGGAATTCATATCAAGAATTATCATAAATCATTGTTCTGGTATTACTTGAGACCACGGCAGATCCGCGGAAAGACTCGTCTGATTTTGACCTAAAACATAGTTCTTATAAAGCGTTCGAGTATACTGTATGTGTACTCTAGGGTCTTACTCATCAAGGAGTTGTTTAAACTCTCTAACGCAGTCATGTAAGGGAATACACGATCCACCCATAATTTGGCAGAATTAATAACGTATCTAAATGTTTTGTTGGGTTGGTCAGTTCCAATCACCCACTTAGGGCTATTCATTTCTAATCTAATACGCAACGATACCCCATCCAAAATATACTGATCGATTGTAGTAATGTCTAAGAAAAGAGGACCCGTCACAGATACTCCTTGACTTTTCGATAACGTCCAGCGTGCAACTTCGTCCGTGTTGCCATTTTGGAAATATGCTTCAGTATAGGTATCTGGTACCCTTCATTTCATCATGATAATAAGCGGTACTTCCCAGGGTATCCATTTTCTGTGGTGAAATGGAGGTGGCCATTTTAATAAGAAAAGACGCGTATGAAAAGTACACATTAGCCTCTACCATTTTCTCATTTAGATAACAATTCGCCGTTCGAAACAGTGAATTGGAAATACCATTGCATAGCGCGACATGATCATTTACGTCAAGGGCGGTAGTCGTATCCTCCTTAACCACGCCTCTATCCAAGTAAATCGTTAATCTAGAAATTGACCGGTCACCCCAGGAATTCGAAATTCCATGTAATTGTCGGATATGGTGTTATTATACCCTACATTTACTGGGAGAATATCAAGTTTAGTACGACCAGCAATAGCGCTTTCCACTATCCGTGGTCTGGTGGATAGAGGGAATGACTAGCTTACGCTAGTATTATATTTCTTAAAAGGCACTTCACTCCCAGTACCCTGGATCGCGGGTGCTAGCGCTGCTGACAAACAAAACACAGCTACACAAATATATCATTTTTATAACACTTATTCAAGCTTGATCTCTTTCGCTTTACTCTTCTTTTTACTCTAGCTGAAACCTGTTTCTTTCTTTTCCCTCCACGTAGCACTCGCTCGCCCGTTCTCTTTAATGTGACGCTCTTACATTTTCCCCTTGCATTACATCCCCGAGAACTCTCCTGCTTCTGGAGCTATGGTTTCATTATGAAAGGCGCCACGCGTTTAGATAGACCCCCGAGTAATGACAAAATACCACCCCCTCTCCTTCCACGAACTGCAGCAGGATAAAAAATGCTAATATTTTCCAACCCTCCCCCCTTTAGCGCATGACCGCTGTTGAATATTCTATCGAATTCCCTCGTAGTAGGGACTTGAAATGCGTACGTCATGGCTGAAGATTAGCTAATAACTGTAAAAGTTATCATTTTCGCTTTTTATATTGGACGAATATGCATAATACACGTTACAGTGCCTTCCCCCGCAAATGTCAGCTTTCGACCATGCTGATCTCTAACTGTTAAACTAATAGAGTCAATCACATTACGATTTAGTTTCTTATAAATAGTTTTATTAACTCCAGTACCCCCCGTCAACTCCATTGCAAAAACATCTAAAACATTAACAAGCTGACCCCCGTACGATGTAGGGGTTATCACATCCGAATATATAATTACAAAGCCTACCCCGGCATCGGGTCTTGCCATTTTTGGAGCTAAAGAGTGAGAATCCTTGTCGATGAGCGAGCAATGGAATTTTACCCCAGCGTCGAATCCTAATATTCTCCCCATACGTTTACTGAAGCCAAAGTCAATAGCAGATAGTACAGAAGAGATGCCATTAGCCCTCGAATCCACTCGATCAATACCAACGGATAGTTTTTTATCTTACGATCCCAAGATATAACTTTATTATAACGAAAGTGTTTATCAAAAATTGGTAAACACCTCTCCTTCAAATCCTGACATAACTCGGTATTTATTATATCACAAATATACTGTATATCCCCCGATTCCATGGTAGTTCTTGGTTTGTATGTAAAAAAATAGTTCCCGGTTATAATATCCCCTGAACTTGATAAAATACGTCGATAAATGCATCTTTGTCATTTTCTACTATACAAAAATAATTCTTGGGATAGAAGAACTCCAGTAGAGAAATTTCATACTCCCTTTCAGGGTCAAGTTGTAAAGGCGGAGACCTTATTAGTAAAAGAATCAGCTGTATTTGCAGGATACACATCTAATGAGCCGATGCTCGATAAATATATATAATGTTCTCCCGCCATATCTGTAAATGAACTAAAAATAATTATACGCGGTCGCAAATATAAACCCAAATAATATACATATATATATATATATACAGTATATATATATATTTTTTTTTACATGAGTATTACTACCAAATTTCGCAACATACCATATTAGTAATGGAGGTCCGCATATCCAAATATTCATCACAGACGTCTTCTTCACTGGCATCTCACTGGTATCCCCCTAGGTTTGTTGTTATATCCCCTACTCGCTTCTTCACCATCCTCATTTTTCATCACTTTATCTGATCCACATTCCCATTTCTTTTAAGATGAGATTAATATTATAACTTCAATATTCAAAGGCTTCAGTCGTAGTGCCAGCTCGTGCAGGATTGGCAGATAGTACGTGTTCCACATATCATCATCACGACCACCACATCCAACCACAGCCGGGAATACAACCCGTTTAATCATGGGATTATCCACAACCCAAGCCCCGAGTCTGTTCACACATTCTTGAAAGTTTTCAACTCGATTTTCAGTCGTGTCCCTTTTTAACCCGTCAGTGAAATGAATGTCATTGGAGTTAGTCATGTAGTATTGAGCTAGCTGATTCTCCTCCACAGGGGTGCCGATACCGAATTGAGTGATTAGCGCGCGAGTTTGGGATTTTCATTCTGGCTTTCAGAAGAGGGGTTGCGTATAATAACACCCCCGGGTGTTTTTCTATCATAACGCACCGCCCGCGCCAGACCAAATAGTCGGCGTCGTTCTTTGTAGATGTCAGCATAAGGATATGCTAGAGCTAAATCCCTAGCAATTCCAAAAGAGTCACATCCAATAGCATTGACAGCGTACGCGATGCATGAATCTGACGACTTGAAATCCTCATCCACTAATACCCCCTCTCTAAAAATAAGTGGATAGTTCGCCATCTCGCTCGTGTAGTAGGGACGTGGGAGTTATGATGTTTTCCTGCTTTCACCTTATCATCTTATACCGCGCAATTCATCCATGCTCCGCCCACCATATCGCATTATCACGGGAGATTTCACCTATACACGCTCTTTTAATAGAGTCCAGTTTCCTTTTTTGTTTTTCGCAGAATATTCCTACACTGCTATTTTTTTGTAATATGATACCCCGCACAACGTGACACAATCATTCCATCCCCTCCACACCGGATGTAATCAATACCTTCCATCAACATGTTTTAACAAGTACTCGCCAAAACATGTTAATACCTGGTATAACATGATGCAATCATTATTAACCCTTTCCAAATTAGGTATACTGTAGTATATAGTTTAATAAGAAATCCACATATTCCCCCCCCCCCCCCCCCCCCCCCCCGCCTATCCTTTTGTTAATGTAGTATTGCTGCGTTAGGATTTCAGGGAGTCCACCGACCCTTGTGTTAAATAAAAAATTAACTAGATTTTCTTGCTTAAACTTTCCCTTTGTATTTAGCAAAGTTATAAGTATCTCAATAATATTTTCCCCCGTAACCCGGGAACTGCGGGGAGACTCTTAAGAGTTCCCCCGGCGGACTGTGGGGAGACTCTTAAGAGTCAGAGAAGAAAAAAAATCAACTTTTGACATCTAAAAAAAAAAAAAAAAAAAAAAAAAAAAAATTTTTTTTTTGGGCCCCTTGGCCATGCAAAATCTCAGTCCTCTACCTCCCCTCCTTCCCCACTTTCCTCCTCTCCTTCAGTTATCACCTATTTTCCCTGTTATTCCCTTATTCTGAGGTATATTTTCGTGCTAACATTAGAAATCCGGTTACAGGGTGTGGTCATCACTGATAGCAAGCGAATGCAAGAGAGAGAGAGAGAGTATCGATGACTGTGTCTCAGTGGCCTTGGGCGAAATTGGCGGGAACGCAGCTTGCCTCACCCATACATTATACAACTCGCGGGCTATATCTCCGATTTTGACCATCCAAACGCTGTTTTCACTCGTTTTATTGTTGTTTCAGGTTAATACCTTTATAATCAACCCATAATAGGTGCATATGGATATTTATTAATGCTATTAATGGTACAATGAATATTTTAGTGACGGAAACACCTCAAATACGTCAGCACAGGGGGACGTTTCCAATTACCCCCATGCGCACTTGTTAGGTTAAATGGAGCGGTTAAATTACCATCCTTATCCCAGCGTATCCCTGGTTTGGTGCTTAAAATATTAGCCAAGGCTTGTATTTGCTGTCTAAGGGCGGGGCTTGCGTGAGCATTAATAAGATTATCCAACGGCGGGTTTCTTTATGCGGCACTTTCACTAAAATCCTTATAATCGCTCCTATCAGACTCGTGTATACGAGATATCTTTACTTTACGTTCAATTTTCTTTATACTTTGTACTTTACCTTCATTCTCTATTGAGGTGGGGGCTTCTATTTTATCAAAAATATATTTTTTTGCCAAGGTTCCAGGTATTAAACAGAATTCTTTCATACTTATTAACGCATCAAACCAGTAATCACACTTAATGCAAGAGGGATTAAGGCGCTCAAAATAGCACCACCTCGTTTTGAAGCTAGAATTTTTCTCTTTTTAAAAGTGGGTGTTTTTTTTTAACGCTACTAATTTTATCTGATTTTTATATTTTCTTGATTGTTGTATGATCTTAGGGTCTGTGGTCAGTCTTTGTTTTAGAAAATTGGAGCAAATTTCTGCAATGCAGCTAATCTCCCCTTTTTTCAGTTCCTTTATTATTTTATTTCTTAACTTTAGCGGAAGTACTGACAGGAGTTTTATTAAATCTTTATGTTTTACGATTAAAGGCTTCTTCATAGCTTAGTCAAGTCTTTTTGTGTCACCCATCTGTCAAAGGAAGTCGGATACCCTCTAAAATGAACTAAATATTTTTTCTTCCCCTTTTCAGTTCTAGTCTTTATTATGTCAATAGGATAATATTCAGGCAAAGTTGTTGGGATTAATTCCTCACGATAAAACCCACCCAAAATCTCCTCCCCTGCCAGATCCTCTAGAAAGTATAGTGGTATATTCTTATCATGATCAACCCAAGACATTTTAAAAATGTCCTCGGTATTTGATACTTTATAATTTGTACTAAATATAAACTGAGTTCTAGAGATGTTCTGCAAGCGTACTGTCTCACCAACCTTCAGTTTGCGAATGAAAGGTCTCCCTAGAGTTTTCTTCTTAACCCTTAATTAGCGGCTCACCACATAAGTCGTATTTAATAAAGCTGGACTATGTGGCGGCGCTCGACATAGGTCGAGTGGCAATTTCAGCACGTAATGTTGCTGAGAGAGAGAGACAAGTGGTGGCAGGAGAGTAGCGAGCGTATGACTGCTCCAGACCACCGCGGCGAACATACTGACACGAATCCCAGCTCCCTCCTCCCTCTCTCACTCGCTATATAAGGAATTGTATCGGGAAAGTGGCTAATTACATGCTTTTTGCACTCGCGTTGCACGGTTATTGCAAGAAAACTAGCCATCATAAAAGGATCGTTATGGTGTCATTCGAAAGCTCTGTTTATGCCCTTTCAGGGATAGGTACTTGTTTTACGTTCTGGGTCTTATTTAGGCATGAAAATGATCACGTAAACAGCCCTATTTTGGCTAAAAACACCCCGCTGGGCGGTACATATAAATAAACCGCATAGGCCGCTCGTAAGGTGTTAATATACATCGCTCTAAATTGGGCTATAATCTCGTCAGCCTTAGACAGCTGATGCACATGCGCAGGTGTCTTTCCCGCCAAACTTGCATGTATCGTATTATTATACGTTCTACCAATATCAGGAAGGGCGTTGATATATTTTAACGTGTTATTCAGCGTTAGATATTTATATACTTTCACCTTTAAAGTTCTAATTGCTCTCTCAGCAATGGCCACTTTTATTTCCCTTGAATGGGTGGAATACCTCTGGATATGTTTAGATTTTAAGAAAGTTTTCATTACTTTATTTGTGAATTCACCCCCTAAATCTGTCATTAAGCGAGTATATTTACCCGACACCTTACGGGAAAGCAATATTGTGCGCAACCCCTGCGTACTTTCTTGAGAAGATTTTGTTTTTAATGGATATACATATAGATAACGACTGAAAACATCCAGACACACCATTAAATATCGCACGCCTCCATTTTGTCTTTTAAGATGCGTAAGATCGGCTAAATCACAAGTGAGAATATTGCCTGGTTTTGATGCTATTATTTGACGCCTTGGGAAGCGCTTACGTGTGGGTTTATGGAGAGTATAAGTTCTGGATGATTTAAAAAATGATTGCACTTGTTCTAGAGTGATTGTTTTATCTATGCGCCTCGCGGCATTATATAATTTTAATATGCTCCCTAACCCTGCAGGATGTCCGTGATCTTCATATTTTTTTCTCTAGAATGTTGCTCCGGTTAACCATTGCTTAATATTTAAAATTGATAAACAGCTTCACATATACCCTCCCCAGCAATGTGCGAACGCAGTTGGAGCGCGTCAGGTGTGTTCAAACTCAGATCTATTAGCAGATAATCGTACGAATGACTCTTAACAGCATTTTTATAGACTTCCACCAAATTTTCACCATGTTTCTGTCCATAGATTTGTCTTCCGATGCATTCAATCTGCCCCAGATCACGACTTTTCATGAGAATATAGTGGGAAGCATTAAGAGTAATTGTGCGTGAACATTTTCCAGCAAAAAACAGATTTTGCACAACAAACAATACCGATATATTCAATTGTCTTCCTCTACTAAAGACATTGGCTATAATATAAGAATTAGCAGCCGTTAGGAAATTATCGTCCAATATTAGCAGGGTGTGCAATTTTTTTTCAAGGGGGTCAATTTCTTGCTCGGGATCTATAATTGTCTCGCTGATCACTATTTTATCCTTAACTTTAGAACTATTTTGTAGCGGATGAGATGATGCCCCGCATATGTAAATTATATTAAAAATGTCACTATACTTTTCCACAGGTCTTTTGCAGAGCTGGGTCTTGCCGGAATTGGTATATCCGGCAATTATTACCCTGGCGGGGCTGTGAAATAAATTAATATGACTTTCATTGAAGATGTTTTCCCCTTCCATACTTGATATGAACTAACTACTACTACATAATGTCATCAAGATAAATAGGTCAATATACAGACACACCATTTTTTTTTATTACCCAACATACCACCACCATCTTGCAACAAAATTTGCTCAATATATATATACCATCACCATTGTTATCTCATCATAAATTCTAGCACATACAACAAAAATCATATTGAGGCATCTTAAATTCTAATACATAGAAGAAAACAAAAATCATATGTAGACTTGTCCAGAGTTATAACCATGAAGATCCGGGATTACCAGGGTGAAGGGGTGGGATGAAGTAGCTCGCATTATTCCTCCCTCGCTCATAAATAACACTCATTCCCTCACCATCTTCATCTGTGACCATTCTCTCATTCTCAACTTCTTTCCAAATTTGATCTACCTCCATCTTTGTTTGGCTCTCATCATCATTCTGCGACCTGTCCATTTACGTCTCATCATTCACAAATGTCAACACGTCCATTTCCATCTGATCATCCCCACACTCTGTTTCGACATGCACTTGATTATTCCCCCCCAGCCAATGGTCTTTCACACTCCATCTCTTGATGTTCATTCTCATCACATTGAGACGATGGGAAATATACAGCAGCCATTTCCTCCCTCTTTTTCCATAGAGATGTTTTCTCACCCTGGAAATGATCAGTCGTCTCCTCCCCCTCCTCCATCGCTTCCTCTTCTTCTTCATCCTCCGCATTCTCCTCCTCCTCCTCATCCCCCGCATCATCATTATTTGAGTCTTCATCATCATTCACATCATCCATCTCAAATGCTTCCTCGACCAATTTGTACGTTATCTGGATGACCGTATCCTCGAGTTGCATACTTGTCAACATAGAATCGCTTATCATCATAACTGGAGAGTCCTCTTTTCCTGCACGATGTGGTAGCCATTTGACCTTTCACGTTACAAATAGACAAACATTGGAACACATCACTTTCATTAGATAGCAAACATTTTCGATATTTGTCATGGGTCAGCTCTCTTTGCACGTGTCTGGGGATACCTTTACTTCTCTCAATCTGCTCATTTGGTCCTTCATTCTCCTGAACTAGTATGGAATACATCTTTGGCTTTAAGACCACGCATTCACGGATCAATCTGCTCCCTGTTTCTGACTTTAGCAGACCCAACTTCCCTTTCCTGTCATTGCTGAAAAGGGGATGATCCTTGTCATAGTTGCTAAATTCCATGTACGGTTCTAGAGGTCCGTCTCTGAGGGCTTCATTGAGATCGTTTACTTCAAGACTGAATATGAAGGAATCAGTATCCTCATATTGCAACTTGGCCCTCTCTCCATAGTTAGCCTTCACAACTTTGTACCAAAAATGATACATAGCAAGCTTGGCCAGTTCTAGAATGTAAAATCCCAGATAGGTGGGGGATTTTATGTCTAGAGAGGTCTTCTCTCTAACTGGGATGACCCTATTGGGACCCAGACTGACAACTCTTCTAAAATATGGACTGCTGACTTCCCGTAGGAAATTCCCTCTGCCGTTTACATAGGTGTGCGTCTCTGAATACCTGAGCTCTGACAGTAATGATCGGCCATATATCGCATTGCTCATCAGTTTGAACATCCGTCCTTTGATACTGCATGCTGAGTTGAATCGTTGCTCAATATTTTTCTCCATGAAGGGTTGGAGATATTTACTTTGTTTATATCTGTAAATATTATGAACATTGAGCAGTTCCAGTCCCAATTCAAGCATCAGTTTCAAAGGAGGGAGACTGATTAAATAGTCTGACTGACCTATGTGTGAAGCAATCAATTTCCGATTGTTCTTAGGAACTGTCCGCCCTTCCACATTGAGCAGCTCCTTGCTAAACTCTCATGACAGCATGTCTTCAGTCACTAGGCTATTTGACAGGATTAGAGGGAATTCATCAGTTGCACGTGCGACATCTGGGGAAATGGGTTTTGTATCGACATGAAACCAGTATCCATACTCGCCATCACAAGACTGATTGGGTATGCCTTTCTCCATGAACACGTCCAGCTCCTGGGAGGTTAATTTATAGAAATCCCCGCTAGGTAAATACCCGACTTGACAATTAGAGTATAAAGAATTATAATCTACGTAGATGATATAAATACTGCTGTCCACATCAGGATTGAAGGCGGGATTAACCTGGGGATTGTTAGCGGCGCAGAGAGATCTCACACATGTTGTAAAACCCCCTCTTATATTTCTCCTAATGAGCTTATACAAGTCGGGGTTGTACATGTAATCCAATTCTGTTTTGCTGGAAAAAAGAAAAGCATGAAATGCATAACTGCTCAAACTTACATAATGAATCTCATCCAGTTTGTAATGCATCTTCATCATCTTGCGATACTTGAGATAGATGTCGGCAAGGAGTCCGACATCTATCTCACAGTAAAGCTGGACATAATCACCCAATGTTTGACAATGGGTGATATCCCACACATTTTGCACATGTTGATAGTCAGCTCTACTGATCTCAGAGTTTTTCATGGGATTACTAAAATCGCTTATAGAGGGAAGTTGCAGCTCCTCCAATCGTGCAGGTGAATCTATATAGTCATAACAGAGAAACTGTTTCCCTGTGATGACTTTCACTCTTATCTCCGCAGAGTGTCTATCAATCATGGCGTGAGTCAACGCTGTGGGATAGCCGGCCGCGAGATGACTCTTGGCAAGTTGATCCAGACTACCATTCATAATGCTGAGAGAATCTAAGAAGCGCAAAAGTCAATGTCCACCTTGAAAAATGAAAGCCCAGATTTACAGTGACCTTTAATCCCTCTTCCGTTATCCTTCATTTCTTTGAGGATGAGCCCAAGATCGTAAGACATGTTATGTGCGAGACAAGTTAGAGAATTTAACTTGTCCCTACATTGAAAATTGCATTCTTTACAATACACCCCGATATAATTGTCATACTGGACAGAGTGATCATGGTGACGCGTGGGTGGATTATCCTTGGTAAACTCCTTCTCAGAGCTCGCATCGGGTCGCTGTAGAAAATGCTTCCTGCTCACCAGTTGACAGATGCATTGGATAGGTTGGTCTCCTACTTTTTAATGATTCCCAATCTGATAAAAGATGAGCTAGTAAATTTTCAGCAGCATCCACACCCCGGTAGGATCTTTTTCTCACAGGTTTATCTAGCCTATCCACAATCAAATAGCTGTAGGCAATGAGGTGATGTGTGGCTTGAACTGATCTATCAGCATTACCCTCGTCAGCATAACTTTCAAAGTCAAAGAAACAAGCGTGGGAGGGTGGGTAGGTCTTGCCGTAGGACTTAAATTTAAGCTTCGCTGGGGGGGATGGGAACTTGAGAATGGGAGTTTTATCACAATGGCATGAATGCTCATCGAGTTTGATCTGAGAGGGGAAAAACTCTAGACAAATGCGACAGATATTAAGACCGCTAGTTTCACCCCGAACACGTTTGAAATTCTTCACATAGCTATTAAAGTCAAGTATGAGAGCTATGTGAGACGGTCCCACAATGAGAAGATCTACTTGCTCTTTATAGTTCTTACTCCCCTTTCGGGCCAGACTAAGGTAATGCCGTGTTTTTTTGTTTTTGTTTTACCTTTCCCAATGCTGATGTTGTCCGGCCCACCCGCTTCCACAGAGTACACGTTGAGAGTTAGCTCGTTTAGCTTTTCTAATATGCTCAGACCATCCCATGTCACTGGGAAAGTTATATCCCCAGTTTTCACGAGGGTTCTACACTTGACTGGATTATCCATCACACGCCAGGCATTCTGTCTCTTCTGCCCTCCCTTGATGAATTTATACGCTGCGAGACATTGAATCACGCATGATTCTTTCCTGCTGGTTGGATTCATAAGGCTGTTTGCCCCCTCTCAAGTACGGTGGGAGTTTGACAGGAGCACCAAAGACGCATCCTATACCAAATTTGCAATAGTTGATGGCAAAATTCATAACTTTAACAATGATGAAGCCAGACCCTTCACATCTTTCCAAAGTATAATCAAGATCAGCCTCTAGATAATTGATCCAATGATCAATCATTTCATCAATGTCCGCAATGTTCACCACTCTAGCTTTGAAACAAAAAGGAAACTCGACAAACTCATCCTCTTCTGTAAGTGAGGGCTTAACTAATTGTATAGTCATGACTGCAAAAACCTTAAAGGTCCGGGTGTTGCCGAGGCTATCTAAAAAAAAATGTCGGACTTCGTTGATGAAGTGATCCCTATATCTTCTGAGAAAGATGTGAGGATTGGATTCGGCATTGGGTAGTTTATCATATAAATGTTGATCATATGCCCCCATAAAGTTGGGTGCAACTTGCCTACATGTGGGGACACGTTCATTCTCCTCTTCTACCGTCTCTGCATTCTCCAGCTCTGGGGGATGATTGTCTGAAGGGCTTGCAACAGGCGGGGATGGAGAGGTGGAGGTCGAGCCTCCTCCTATCACCGGTCTGCGAGGGTCCGGGATGTCCTTAATTTGAGGGATGACTTTTCAGGAGCTCGGCTGGGGGTTTTCTGTAGGGATGGGTAAAAAAAGTATTAATTATATATATTTTTTTTAAATGTGTGTAATTTATATCATCTTTCTAATTACAGGTGAGTAAGCAGTGATACAGTGACTGAAGACACAGCTTGAGCGTGAGTAGGCAATTTTTTATAATGTGGTATATACACTATACATAATAATTTGCATTTTTCATTGACGATTATGAAGTGCTGATAGATATTTTTAACTATTAAGATTCGATTTGTATACATGCAGGAAGGATGTATAGAGAGAGAGAAAAAAAAGGGGGGCTAGCCTAGATTATATAAAAAAAAATCTTAATCTACAAATACTGTAACATTTTAACAATAACTGGAAGCTAGAACTGTTACGTGGCAGTTTCCTGAAAGGGATGATATGTGGGGTATTTTTCAAAACTTACCTGAAGTTTGGGGCGATGCATTTTCTCTGACCACATTCACAACCTCTACAGCTGGCTCGACTCTAGAATCTGTAGGAAAATGAAAAATAATATAATTAATATAAACCAAATAACCAACAGGAATTTATAGATACCACCACAACATAAATCATGCACTTGATGTGTGATTGCAGAGTTGAATATATTGTTCTAACAAAAATAAATAAGAAAATAAGGAAATAAAAAAAACACGATTAATATTTACGCGTGAGTTATAATTTCTTAAGAATTATCAGAATTGCAAATATTTTAGCAACCTACCAATGCTCCGCATTGAGATGTTCTCAGATTCCTCCTCCGTTGGAGTATCGAACGCTCTGCTACACTCTTCACACAGTGTGGACACATCATTACACAGGTTGCTTGTGGAGTCCTCATCACATCCGGATTGATGAAATTGGGTAGGGCACGCGGTGCAGCGACATCCCTTGCAGCGTTCTGTAAGGAATGAGACGAAAGAACGAGAAATTAAATATTTATAACCCAACTGTGCGATCTATTGCGTTTATTATAGATGGTTCATATTTATATATATATATATATATATTTTTTTTTTTTTTTTTTTTTTTTTTTTACAAAATAGTATCCCCGCTATAGACAAGTTGATACATTAATTAATCTTAACATCCATAGTTGGAAAAAATACAAGCACACACAGTATACTGTATGTATCCAGCAAACAAAAAATATACATACCTGAGCTCAAAGTTGTGTCATCCTCAGATCCCTCCATCGTCTGAAAGAGGTGGAGGAGCCAGCCAGGGGTTGTCATAGGGTCAACGTAATGCTCTCCACAGTTCCCGCATATGGAGTGAATGTTTTTGCACTGGACTTTCCCCTCGCATTCAGAGTGATGGTAAACGTCTTGACAGACGAGACATTTATACCCCCTGCATTTACTATGATGTGCATAAGAGGTACTTTGTGTTTCATTCTTCTTATTGTCTAGACACCGGTGAACTGTCTTTGAATCATAAAACGTATCACACTTTTCACATAGAAAATGAGGGGAGAGACCCCCTTTACATTTCTTTTTACATGCATGCCCTTTTATCTTAGGCATATCGCATTTCTTGCAAATGTCTTTCCCCAAAGTACGTCCACGCTTGGGCTTATTTAAGGATTTATTTTCATGAAAAATTTTCTTGCACACTTTCTGTTCATTCTTATTTTCTAGACACCGGTGAACTGTCTTTGAATTATATAACAGCCCACACTTTTCGCATAGACTATGAGGGGCTAGATGGACTTTACGTTGTTTTACACATGTGTGATCTTTTATGGCTTTTGGCATAGCTTACAAATGTCTTTCCCCAAAGCAAGCCCGCGCTTGAGACATTTCGCTTTATTGTTTGGATCAGGAGGCTGTTTCACCCCTTCCATGATTCACTAGAACTAAGCTTCACACCGTGACGCCAGCACTTTTAAACCCTCTCAATCAACACCGCGTCATATGACGTCACAGGCCTACCCCCATCCCGCCCCTTATTTGTTTTCCCGCGCAAACTTCTATCCCTGTTCCGGTATCGTTATATGTATACTATTGTATAGGAATATAAAAAAGGATTCCTGCTAGTAACGTCCCCCAGCAGGATAATTCCAACGAGTATTAACACGCATCCTCACTGTCATCCATCGACAAGTATTGACAGGTAATCGTGACGTCACTCACATCCCCTCATCCACCACAACACCCACCCACCTAACATCCCACAGCAGGATAATTCCAACGAGTATTAACACGCATCCTCAACTCATAGCGAAGCTACAACTATTTCTCTCTCTCTCTCTCTCTCTCTCTCTCTCTCTCTCTCTCTCTCTCTCTCTCTCCTCATCCTCCACCTTTCCCTCCCTAGTATTCCACATCCCACCCACCCGCCGTCTTCCACATCCATCCCATAATCATCCATATTCTTATCAGCTCATCTATCAACCATTTTCCCGTGTCTGGTGTCACATAGCCGCACTTTGTTTTGACAATTATCGATAAACAAGCGTTCTCTAATATAATTATTCAGACTCTAAAACAGTAGAAATCGGAAACTAGACGAAAAACTGCATCATACAAAATACTTATTCTCTGATAATACTTACATTTGAAGATGTTAAACCATAATTGACAGCAAAAAATGATGCAATAAAATCTTGCAAGTACAAAGGAGTACAAAGGAAATCAAAGGAAATCAAGCAACAACAGATCTAGTGACCCTTCTAGGCTGCTTGTCCTCCAAAACACTGAGGATCAAGTGTCCAAACAGTGGTTTAGAGAGGGTAAGGGAACATTGGAAAGGGTACTACTGCCCTGAAACTAATGTCAGTGGCAGGACTAGGAAGTTAGTAGGGGACATATGGGTTAGTAACTGAGGGGAGGATAAAATAAAGTTATTCATTTACAAACGCAGTCAGTCGCGGGTTTGATGCGAGATATTTGTCTTGGCGGAGTTTAAACCCTTATTGGTGGCGCTCGACTTAAGTCGTGCACCAATTTGCAGCAAGTTAGGCGCATTATTAAGGCTTTTAAGGGTTAAAATCGAGTGCAAATGGCCGGGAGCGCAGCGGGCCAGACAGCCGACTCCCAGGGCTTACCGCCGCCCATTAACTCATGTTCCCTGTGTTCTCGAGAGGCCGGCAGTGTAGCCAGTAGTGAGCATAGCTGGGAAAAATATACCGCTATACGCAAAACTCCCATGTTCGTGGCACCACTGCAAGAGAACCACGAGTGCTACGTAGCTCGTTCTGGTCTCATTTTGAAGCTTTTAGCGCCTAGTTTTTTGCTGAATACATTTCTTTTCATGCAGATACTTGATTGATCATTCAGGAGGGCCTGAATATGCCCAAATGAGCCCAAAACACCCCGCTAGACAAGGGTTAAATTAATCAACGGTGTTGCAGTCTATAACGTCTCGGGGAAGCCCATTCCACAAGTTGACAACTCGATTGAAGAAGAAATTCTTAGATTCGTGTGAGTTAAAAGATTTACCAATAATTTTGCAACCGTTTCCCCGGGTGTAATTAGATTGGTCGATAGTGAAGTACTTACTACAGTTCATATTGTCGATGCCTTTGATGATTTTGAACACTTGAATTAATTTACCTCTTAATCTGCGCTGGGTTAAAGGAAATAGATTTAATTCTCTAAGACACTCTTCGTATGGTTTGTTCTTTAGGCTAGGTATCATATTGGTAACTCTATGTTGAACTCGTTCTAGCTTGTTTATGTCTTTTTGGTAATAAGGGCACCAGCATTGAACGCAGTATTCCAGAAGAGGGCGGACTAAGGAATTGTAAAGGGTTAGGATAACGTCTTTGGATTTATGCTCAAATGACCTGCCTATAAACCCAATTATTTTGTTTGCCTTCTTAACAACTTCTGAACATTGTTGACTCGGTTTTAGGTTACTCGATATTGTTACCCCCAGATCGGTTTCTCTGTTTACATTCTTAAGCTGAGTGCCATTCATCGAATAGTTTGCTTTTTCATTTAGGTATCCGATATGTAGTACTTTACATTTATCCGCATTGAAACTCATTTGCCAAATTTGGGCCCAATGTGACAATTTATCTAGATTGTGTTGCATATCGTCAACTTGTTCTTTTGAGAGTACGCTATTTGCAATTTTTGTATCGTCAGCAAATTTTGAGATTGTACAGGTGAGACCCTCATCTATGTCGTTGATGTAAATTAGAAAGAGAATTGGTCCTAGTACCGATCCCTGGGGTACCCCGCTACTTACATTGGTCCATTTAGATGCCTTACCGTTTATGACTACTCTTTGCTTTCTGTCGCTGAGCCAATTTTCTATCCATTTTAACACACCGTCTTGTATTCCATGCGCTTTTAGTTTTAGCAGTAATCGTTTGTGAGGAACTTTGTCAAAGGCCTTTTGAAAATCAAGGTATATAATATCTACAGCTTTACTCTCATCGTAGAGGTTGAGGATATCGTGGAAGAAGTCTAAGAGGTTTGTTAAACAGGAACTTTTTTACGAAAGCCGTGTTGAGTATCTTTAAGTATGTTATTTTCCTCTAAGTGATTTACGAGTCTGTCTCTTATGACCGTTTCTAGCATTTTACATACAACTGAGTTTAAGCTAATTGGACGATAGTTACTGGGTAGGGATTTGCTGCCTTTTTTGAATATCGGTGTTACGTTGGCTAGCTTCCACTGATCAGGCATAGTCCCAGACTGCAAGGATTCATTGAATAGCAATGTCAGTGGTTTGGAGAGCTCATCCTTTAGAACTCTAGGCGAGATTGTATCAGGTCCAGGCGTTTTATTTACCTTGAGTTTATCTAAACAATTCAATACTTCTCTCTCTGTAACGGTGATATTGCTTAGAACATCTGAATTATCAATCTGAATCGGCGATGGTGTAGGGATATCACTGAGGTCTTCTGTTGTAAAAACTGATGCAAAGAAGGTATTGAGGGCATTACTCATTTGTACTTCGTCTTTGGTGTATTCTCTATTTTCATCGACTAACAGTCCAACAGTTGAAGTAACTACTTTTTTCTTTCTGATATAACTATAGAATTCTTTCGGGTTTGTTTTACTTTGATTCGCAATATGTAACTCTAGGGTCTTTTTACTTTGCTTCATTAACTTTTTGGCTTTGCGTCGTAGCTCTACAAATTTCACCCGTTCTTCGTCATTTTGTGAGGATTTTAATCTATCATTAGCAAATGTTTTAGCAAGCAGACAGTTTGAAATATCTTCATTCAACCATTTGGGCTTATTATTATGGCCTGGACGCCGTATTTTCGATGGTATGCAGTCTTGCACTGCTTTTAGGTAAGTGGTTTCGAATAACTTCCAAGATGTATTTATGTCGTTATTGTTAATTAAAAAGCTCCAGTCAGTTTCTTTAAACATAGCTCTAAGTTTATGAAAGTTTGCTTTCTTGAAATTAGGGACTTTTTCGATGCTACTATTTGGGTCGTTACAAGTAAAGTTTAAAGTGAAAGTTATCGGACGATGGTCGCTGTTACTGAATTCATCACCAACATTCAAATTCTCTATTAATTCTTCTTTTGTTGCAAGTACAATGTCAAGAACGTTATTACCACGGGTCGGTGTTCGAACAAATTGATAAAGCGAACTCTCTTGCAAGTTCGTATACAAGTCATGTCCGGAGTGTGAAGTAAGAGTATCGCCCTACTTGGTCACAGGTAAATTAATTACAGTATCTTGTGAGTTACTTACATCTGCAATTTGTTCGTAAATTTCTTGGTCAGTTTACACTGATTGAGCTGGAGGTCTGTATGTTAACGCAAGTATTATTTTTGTACCTTTATTATTCTTTATTAGCACAAAAGATGTGTCGACGTTCACAATTTGAGGTTTTGACAAGAGGGTAGGGTTAAGACTTTCTTTGATATAAAGTAAAACGCCACCTCCATTTCGATTTATTCGGCTTTTCTCAAACATTATATAACCGGGAAGTTAATACTCTGCCAAAAAGTCTGTATCTTCTGTATTGAGCCAAGATTCTGTTATGCCAATCACATCATAATTTTCTGTAAACACTAGCTCCTCTAAATATGAATATTTATTGCGTATGCTATGAGCGTTTGCATAGAAAACTTTTAAATTTGTTATTTTAGAACTCACGGAACGCTCTTTAATAATATTTTTGGTTCTTGTCGGATCTACATGTATGTTCATGGCTGTCCTCGGTCCTCGCTGTCTTCGGTCCTTATCGCTGGTGGTCCTCGGTTGCCTCTGTTTTTTGCTTGGAGTTGGATGATTTATGTCACTGCTGCTTCTTCTCGGATGGCGTTTTTTTATCCATGGCTGCGGACTGCTTCGTGTAGGAGACGACCCATGCGTGCTGAACCCACAGGGTTTAGATGAGTGCCATCCTTGTGGAACAGAGTAGGCTGGTTATATAAATTATCCCAGAGGTTGATGAATTCAACTTCTTCCTTCAGACACAAATATTTTAGTCGGCTATTTGTGCTGAAGGCCTTGTCGTAGAATTTGTCAGGTGCGTCGATCTTGGGGAGAATGCCTGAGATGGTGATATTCCTTGACTTGTTTTTGTAGTGCTGGATCATCTTGCGATATTTCTCCATCAACTCTTCGGATCTGGTGCGCATGATGTCATTTGAACCAGCATGGATGACAAAAAGGGAATTTTCGTTTGCATCCTTTGTGGTATCTTCGAAGTAAACCCTTCCCAGGTATAAACAGGAAATTAACTTCACTTCAATGGTTTCGGCTCAATTCCCACACATCTACCACATGTGCCTATTCGTAAACTTGTATGCAAACCCCATAGACTTTTACGAAATTGACCCCTGGCCTTATCATCACACGCCGGACACGTGTGATGATAAGGCCCATAAACTTTTACGAAAATAGACCCCTGGCCTGATCATCCCCATGAAAACTTGTATGAAACCCCATAAACTTTTACGAAAAAAGAAAGAAAACAAAAATAATAATAATAATTTATATGCAATTTTTTTTTGGGGGGCGATCATTTAGAGATGGCCAGATCGCGTGTCATGATCTGGCCATCTTCATACTACTTACGCAGCTTAGGCTAAGACAAAAGAAGAACAAACAAAACATAACCAACGTACAGTCGGTCACCTTTCCGACTGGGCCACCTAATGGTAATTTCGCTGGGTCTTTCGCTCTGGTATTACTAAGATCGCTCACTCCCCCCACCCTGAATATGTTGCATATTATGTCCCATAGATGGCGTCATTAGATTTGCTGGGAAGGAGAGGGGTGAGCTACACGGAGAAGGGGGGGGGGGGTATTGTGTAGGGAAAGTTGGAAGTATGTAGGGTGGGGGAGGGGGGTTACGTGAATTATTTCACCCAGTGTTATGGTTACTGTTTTATCTCTTGATATTAATTAAGATGTAAATAGTTTTTGCTAGTGAAATCTGCCTTTAAGAAATATATATTTATGTGTAATTATTGTTTGCAAACCAATTTGTAGGGATTGCTAGATTCACTATATATTTAGTAAGACAGCTCTTTCTCACTCATTCACTCACACTATATATTTATCTATCTATCTATATCTATCCACATTATAGATTAGTCTTTTCCTTAGCTGATGTTCATTTACTCTTCTTTGGGTTAATGTTGGTCTCTTAATTTTGGTTGAGGTCCCGGGCTGGCCCGTTTTGTCGATTTGCGGCATTTGTTTTGGGGCTCCTCATACCTCTCTGTCTCATGCCTTTTTCTTCAAATACAGCATTATGTGTAGCATTGTGTTGTTACTTAAAATAACATAATGTATTGCATATCCATATCCATCTAGTCGTCATTAGTGAAATTCCCATACCAAAATAGCAGCTTTCATAACTAGTCGCTCACACCAAAGAATCCTACACTGTTAGAGAAAATAGGTCATTCAGCAATAAAAGCAGTGCAATATATATTGATATAATTATGATATTCTCCAGATGTGCATTTTGTGTTTGAGAAGGGGGTTTGGAGAAGAAAAAATATATATATGACTAAAATACAGTACAAAAATATCAGACTTTAGAACTGGTAACCTACTTAAATAGAAACAAATAAATGATTTGCTCGGAAATAAGTGCTACAAACTTCAAAGTCGTTATAACTTATAAGAAAAATAGGTCCTACTAAATGCCATTGGAAAACGCTATAGGTTTGCATTTCCCAATGTTGATATGTATGATAAAGGTGTTTGTTATTAGCATATACATTTGGATAGCAATGCAAATATAATTAAACCGTTCAGAGAGAGAGCGAGAAGGAGAGGGAGAGACGAACTAAATGGACGAATACATCGAAGAGACTTATACACGAAAGCTTGACTCTAATATTTGTGTATAGAGTATTTATTAATCAAAATAATTAGTATTCGGTATGTTTACTCTATATATTTATCTAAACATATGACAAAAATGACCCGCAGAGCCACTTCACCTATGTAATGCAAATTCCCATTACAAGCAACCCAATTCCTCGATATAACAATCAAAGGTTTGATGTTCTCCACTTCCCTTTACCTAATAAATTGTTTCTCTGCGTATGAAAGAGACAAGAGGCAAAACTACTTATAAATAATTTGACGTCCTATTGTCCCCCTTACCCCAGTCAGAACAGAATGCTTAGTACAGAACCATATTCAAGGTGCACTGGAATATAACTGCAGGACACGCAAAGCTTGAAACAAAGTCATAGGGTGAGGGATAGACACATTTACGGAGTGAATTCCATACTTTACTTGTTGAGCTGAAAAATTACGGGGAAATTTAAGTTAACTGTTGGCTTTGAATGGTGAGCAGAAAAGTGGTGGGAATGAGTTACGAAGCGGGTGGCCCTGTCTCTGCAGAGTGAGAGGTTATACGCTGGGACAGCTGTGAAGAACACTGATTATAATAATGGCATAACAGTAATAGACATGCAGTGTTCACAATGTGGAGCTATTGTAGACAATATGGTGGAGAAGAGTAGAGATTACATGCCTTTGACTGCACCCTTTCAGAGGCATTTTTCATATGCGAACAATACTTGATACGCTTACAACAGTGTCCCTGTACGGAGAAAGAGGTTGTACGGGGATAAGGGGGTAACAGACGATTGAGCAAGCCTAACCTCTGGGAAACTTTTTAATCAACAATGCTAATATGATCTTTCAAAGACACACACACACACACACACTTGTGTTTCGATAAACACTAATGTTTCACTGCATGCACGCGCATATCAGTATATGTTATGGCTCTAGCCATCTCTCTCTCTCTCTCTGTGTAGGAATAGTGGTTTGGCAGGAGAGTCACAGGGACCGCACTTTCTACCAATTATTATCTTTCGCAACTAACTCAGCGTGTTACAGGTTGCCAGGGTAGCTCATGAAAAAGATATATCCACTGATATTTTAACAACCAATCATGTTATGACTTATACCTATTGGCTTCTGGAAGAGAAAAATATGCGTAGGAACTATTTAAGATATACTGAAACTTAGCAACCACGCTAGGCCTGAAGAGACCATAATTATATCACAATTCCATGTGGCAGCTGTATGTATGTGAGTGTGTGTGTGTGTGTGGGGGGGGGGGGGTTAAATGCCGATATAACTATGTTAACTATAAATATCTCATGATTAAGTCTATGCAAGGGTAACTATATATTATGTGCAGTAAAATGTATAAGTTAGATAAGAGACTGTCACCCTATATAATCATTAATAACTATATGCGTAACCATAAACCGGGTGTACTGTGAGGAACACTGGAGAATTCGCCCCTAAACGAGTTCGCCCCGCTTTGAGAAGTAGCCCCGCCGCGAGTTCGCCCCGTTAATGTCCCCCCTCCACCCTAAAGGGGTACTGAAGATTCCCCCTCTATTCATCTATATAACCTAACCAAACCAAACCAAACCTAACCTAACCTAAACTAACCTTACCCTAACCGAACCTAACCTAACCTAACCTAACCTAACCTAACCTAAAATAACCTAACCTAACCTAACAAATGAGTACAAATGAGTAATGTCCTCAATTCCTTCTTTGCATCAGTTTTTACTACAGAAGACCTCAGGGGTTGGGGGAGGGATGGAAATATGTGGTAAGCTGCAGGAGGGGGGGGGGGGGGAATAAACGGGGCGAACTCGTTGTCCAAGAGCCAAACCAAGTCGCCCCGACTTGGTTTCGGGGCGAATTCTCCTGTCACCACTGTGAGTGATGGCAGATAATATCTGTAGGACGGTGACTCCGAGGACCATTAGTTTGTAAAACCCTGTTGGGTTAATGTGTCCATTATGTGGGTTGCTGGAACACTATACTCTGTTTCAGCGACGCTGAGGTGAGATGTCAATAAGTCTAGCTGATTGGCTCATGCGATAGTGTTCAATGTCTCGTCCTTTAGTAATTATTAATTCTTAAAGATTTAAATGATCACGGTCGGTCGCACAAGTCAATCAGCTGGAACTATTGACATCTTCCTGGTCGCTGAAACAGTATAGTCATTAGTATATAACAGACAGCACCTGGTCATGCTAATGCTACCACAGAAAGTGTAACAGGCAGTCAGACACTCATTAGCCAACCCTTCATTCCCGTTAAATAGATGGGGAGGATTAGCAAGGGACATTAGAAAGAGAACAATGATGACCGGGAGAAAATGAATACATAAACACCTTCCAAAGCAAGTATCTTAACATTCGGAACAACATTTACCAGGCCTCAATATCATTGACTTCACCTCAGATGATATACACTTCCACAACAAAGTCTCTTCACAACATCGGGGATGATGACCTTCCAGGTTTGTCAATTCAAAGGTTACAAATACCTTCACATGTTCTTCCAAACAAACCTCCTCCATTCATTCCTGTAACAACAATCGCATATAATATCCGTGTTAATAGTTCATACATCGACCATGAACCTCCCGACCATGGTTCACCCTTATTGTTTTGGCTGCAATCATACATTTTATTGAGACTAGTGCTTGATCATTTCATTCAGCACTGGAGCCACGGCGATCGAGTGGCAAGCACGCTCACGTGTGAATCTGCTTGATCTGGGTTCGATCCCAGCCAAGGCTGACATATTTAGTGGGTGTGAAACTCAGGTGTCTGAAGCAACTGCCATCAGCCCCTTTTCTGTATCCTACTTTCTCTATCCTAGTTTCAAAGCCAAAGGCAGATGTTGTACATACTTGCACAACAAACTCACTTGCTCTCGTATTTCCGATTGTGGCTCCTCTGAATTCTCCACTTTTTGGCTCAAACTTTCCTGTCAATTCTCATATTAAATATTTATGTGATATCTGTCTTTCCCCTAACTCTACCGACTTTCCCAAATTGTTTGATTATCTAAACTCTAAAGTGGAACACATTCTAGCCATTTCTCCTTTCTCTGAATATCCATTTTAGGAGATTTCAACGTTCATCACCACCAATGGCTCTCCTCTAATTCTACTGACCAACTTGGTGAACAAGCCTACGTCTTTTCTATCCTAAATGACCTAGAGCAGTTGGTTCAGCAACCTACCCGTATCCCGGATCGCCTCGGAGATTGGCCCAACATTCTTGACTTGTTTCTAACTTCTAACCCTTCTTCTTATAGTGTCGATCTTTTCTCTCCTTTGGGCTCCTCCGACCATAAACTTATCTCTGTCATCTGTCCTATCTCTCCAGTACGGCCACCTGATCCTGTTAGCAGGCGGTGCTTGTGGCACTTTGTCGCTGACGACTGGGAGGCTCTCTGGCAGTACTTCTTTGATTTCCCATGGAATGAATATTGCTTCTGTGGCCGAGGATCCGAGGAGAGTGCTGAAC
Source organism: Paralithodes platypus (assembly GCA_032716605.1). Lineage (NCBI taxonomy): Eukaryota > Metazoa > Arthropoda > Malacostraca > Decapoda > Lithodidae > Paralithodes > Paralithodes platypus. Next base: position 22,412,183 of record CM064509.1, on the reverse strand, counting down.
GCATTACCGAGGTAATCCTATCGGGCATGGAGGCATACATTCCATTTTCTTTCTCTCTGACTAGTGCAAAGATTCTTGGTTTACTCATGCTTTTTCTACTGCTGTCTGCAATAAGGAGGAAGCATTTAAACGGTACTGACGCCTTAAACCTCAAGAATCTCATTCTTCCTATATTTCTGCCCGGAATCAAGCCAAATCTGTTCTTCGACTTGCCAAACACTCTTTCATCAATAATAAATGCACTGAACTATCCAACTCTAGCTCTTCCCAAGCTTTCTAGCATCTAGCCTAAAACCTGTCCGACAATTTTTCTTCCTCGTTTTTCCCTCCCCTTTTCCACTCTGATGGCACAACCATCACTTCTTCCTCTGACAAAGCTGAACTATTCGCTCAAACTTTCGCTAAAAACTCCACCTTGGATGATTCCGGTGCTATTCATCAGTCTCCACCCCCCTCTCTCCTACTTATGCCTAATATCCTAATCTCTTCTAAAGATATACTTTCTATCCTCTCTGGGCTTAGTACATAGAAGGCGTATGGTCCGAATGGTGTTCCTCCTGTTGTACTCAAAAACTGTTCTTCCGTGCTGACTCCCTGCCTAGGCAAACTCTTTTGTCTCTGTCTCTTCTCTAACGTCTTCCCTTCTTGCTGGAAGTTCGCTCTCATTCAACCTGTCCCAAAGAAGGGTGACCATTCTCAACCCTCCAACTATCGTCCAATTGCTCTCATCTCTTGTGTCTCTAAAGTTTTTGAAACTATTCTTACTTCCAAATTTCTTAAGCATTTATCTTCTCATAATCTACTCTCAGATCGCCAGTATGGCTTCCTTAAGGGTCGCTCTATTGGAGATCTTCTTTCATATCTTACTAACTCCTGGTCATCCTCCTTTCAGGACTTCGGTGAGACCTTTTCTATTGCGCTAGACATATCGAAGGCCTTCAATGTAAGAGGTATAGAGTTATAAGAGTTTCTACCGTATTTCGTCATTATTATGTAAGTCACTTCCATTCTCTCTTATATTTTTCGTGTGTTTCTATGTAATATTCCCTAATATCAATATGTCCTTTTCCTTTATCCGTAAACCGTTTATCCTTAAAACGTGGCGACCACCTAAATTACATAATTGTGTTAATAGTTCTACTCAGTCTTTCTTAACTCCTTTCGTACCGGCGACGTCTTTTTATTTTCTTCTAGCTACTATTAGACGATATTTTTCAGCTTAAAAAGGGCCTCTAGCAATTAATCGGCTTTAAACTATCTCAATTAACCCTTTATTCTACCACAGATCCTTCTTAAGCTGCACAAAATCATCTAAATATAGCTAGAATAAAATGAAAAAGACGTCGCAGTACAGAAGGGGTTAAACCTATCCTACGATTACCTTATCTCAGAGAACCTAATCTGTTTACAATAGGAGTACTCGGCTAAATTATACGAGGTTAAGGGGAGATGGGGCTTTTTTCTGTTCCCCTTTCTTTCTCAAGTTTATCCCCATTCGTTTTCTGCTCGTGTCATTTAGGTGTCGATTTTTTCCTGGCGAGCGATAGCGATATATTAGTGTAAGTCTGTATGAATGAATGGGTCTTCGTTCTGTAAAGAGGGATGTTAGTGGTCAGTTTGAGTTTGCTAGATGTAATAATAGTTTGTAGTGCAACCTTTAATACAATTAAATGATTGTATGAATCGTTACCATAATCATTACATCTATTGTATATGCCAATACAAAATAGTTAAAAGTATATAACTTCAGAAGAATATTTAAATATTTAAAATTACATGTTATGCAGACAGTAGCCATCATACATTAGCCAACCCTCATTCATATCAATGATCTCATATCTACCACTCATAATCCAATACATTCCTACGCAGATGACTCAACACTCCACAGTTCCTTCACATTTACCAATTCTTTCACCCAACCCGATCTTATAAATTCAAAAATAAACACTGCAATTTCTCTGAACCAGGACCTTTCTAGAATTAATGGATGGGGACAAAAGAATCTAGTTTCCTTTAATGCACAGAAAACCAAGTACATTCAATTTTCTAACCGACAGAATCTCACTGACTCCCATATATTTGTTAATGATGTAAATATTCCCACTTCCCCTAGTATTGACATTCTCGGTGTACCATTAACTACTAACTTGAGCTGGACACATTTTGTTAGAAGCATTGCTAAGAATGCCTCTAAAAAACTGGGACTCCTGTACAGAGTTCGAGAATTCTTCACTGACGTGATATATAAAAGTCATGTGCGTTCTCAGATGGATTACTGTTCACCTCTGTGGGGTGGAAGTGGAGTGGTTGCATTGAGGCAGTTGGACAAAATTCAAAATAAAGCCATTAGATTAATCAATAACCCTGCAATCACACAGGACCTTCATACATTATCCATACGAAGAAACGTTGCATCCCTTTCATTATTCTACAGATATTTTCACAGCAATTGTTCCGAGGAACTTGCTTCAATTGTGCCGCCTCTCCACATCTTTCCCCGTAGAACTAGGGCAGCTGAGAGCGCCCATGAATTTACACTTTCTCCTCCACAATGCAGAACTTCTGCTTATCAGAATTCATTTATCCCCAGAGCTACTACTCTTTGGAATTCACTTCCCTCGAATTGCTTTCCACAAACTTACAATCTATAAATGTTTAAATCCAGTTGTTACAAACATTTTATGAATGGAGGATGCCTTTAGGCACATGGACCTTTTTGTTTTATCTGTGTTTTTCCTTCCTCCGTTCATTGTCTCTTGAAAAAAAAAGACAGTAGCCATCATACATTAGCCAACCCTATTTCACTAATGTGGAGCCTGGCGATTTGCTTCATATATATTTGTGCGAGAGATTAGGAATGTCAACGAATCATGCTAAAATGTGAAGTTATGCACGACACAAATATATTGTTAACAGGATTATAAGCATAATGCAAAATAATTAGCCAAAATACAAGTTTCAGTCCATTTTCATAAATATAGATCGGGCACGGATTATGTAAAGTAATCGATAGGTGTGACACATGGTAGAACAAGGAAATAATCTGATTATTATCATACGATTGTGACACAATTTGTATAAGTGTACCCAACATGTCACGTTTAACAAATAAGTAAAAAAGGAAAACAAGCAACAACATATATACTGATCCTTACGAGGCTGCTTGTAAATATGATTGCAAAAGAGCAGATAAACATATAATGATATGGAGTAAAATAAGTCCACATATCATTATCACCATATAAGGCATTATTTTTGTTTCTTCTGTCTTAAACACATTATACTTGCGTGACCCGCCATCGAATGTTGTCATATTTAATAACTTGCATCTACTATTGGCCTATATATAACCTGTTTAAAATCCATATTATCATTTGGTGTCACATAAGTCGTGGGGATAAGTATGCTATAATTAATGATATAGTATAGATTTTCGCGTACTCTTACGACTTCAGAAAGCTACCCTACATTTGTTATTTTTTAAAATGTACTATTTATTTAAACTAATACAGCATTGTCTTTTCTTGTATATGCTGTGCAATCTCAGACAACTAATAACATATTCTCATGCAATTGACAACAGTGATATTCATTGGTCGACCATCACTCTCTAACCTCGGAAACACAAACTACGTCAACTAAGCATTATCTAGCTGTGCAATAGATCGTTAATACAATCAATCATAAAATACGGTTGCCAGCTTCATTTTAATTTTTGACATACCAATTTTCCTGGATGGCATAGAATACATACCGTAGTCATTTTCTTTATTATATATACCTACGGTAGTTCATCAACTAATTTACTTTCGGAATACGATTATCTTGAGTTAATAGGCATAGGCCAAATAAACAAAGGTTCATGGCCAGTAAATGTTTGTAAACTGCTTTGTAAAAAGTTAAATTATAGTAAAATACTTTATATCAAATAAGATTAATATGTAAATCGCCCATTATCAAATTGTACAAAAGGCTAATACACTATTTTTGTTTGTTTGTTTGTTTGTTTTGTATAACCAACCTTTCCTACACAATAATACCCCCCCCCCCCCCCCGCCCCCCGCGCAAATCTAACTACGCCATCTATGGGACATAATATGCAACATATTCAGGATAGGGGGGGTGAGCGATCTTACTAATATCAGAGCGAAAGACTCCCAGCGAAATTACCATTGGTGGGTGGCCCAGTCAGAAAGGTGACCGACTGTACAGTACCTCTCAAGTTTGCTAGCTATCTCTGATGTTGATGGAGTGGCAATGACATTTGTCTGTGTCTGGTCAGGCTGGTCGGAACCTTTTTCGAGTTCCTGTCCCTGAACTTCCTTCTCATTCTCAAAAGTCCTAGCCTCTGGGGCTTTGTCTAATTCTTTAACTTCTTTTGTCTTTTTAGTAAAAAAAAAATTGATAGTTTGCTGTGATTTTGAACGTTTCATGAGTGTCCTGTAACAATAGGTAAGTATGCAATAGCCAATAAACGTCTCATAAGCAGGAAGAGGAAAATATTGTCACTTCAGTGGCAGATCAGCTAACTCCCTGAATGAGCTCTGGCAGAGCTTATTCAGGGAGTTAGGGACCTTAACGTTACAAGCAGGCTATTCTCAGCCAGCCTGCCTAGCCGTACAAACAAACACAACTGGCGGGTGGTGATGGGCTGGTCTATCAGAGTGAGAACTGAGCGATCTCTGCCATACCCATAGCTTACTCTGACTGTTCCTTTTACTTATATATTTTCTAGATCTCAAGTGACGGCGTCTCTTGCGTGGATTGACCTCCTAATCTACCAAGATTGGAAGCCAAAGCGTCACATCTTTCCTTTGCCCCTCAACTTTCTCTTCATAATTGCTGAGGGGCACAGGGCCCTGGGTGGGGCTTTGGTTTCCCGGGCGTTTCCGCACCCTCCTCAGCTCCCCGCCGTGGAGTGGCTTCGGTCACCCAGGCTTTATTGTGGTCGGCGGGGAGGGTTCTGTGGGGGCGCTCGGTTGTGGCCTTGGCCTTGCATGGGGCTGTTCGGCCAGGCAGCTTGGGGAAAAACAACAACAACAACAACAACACAACTGGCGGCTGGCTCACTGGATCGGCACTCAAGTCTCCTAGGGCTAGCTGTAACATGATCGATTCTCGTTCGTTTTGTACCAGCCTCCCCCCCACCCCCACCCCCCCCCCCCCCCCTTCCAACACATACACATTCACATAAGTGTTAAACGTGATTTAATCTTGTTCCCTTATCTTGTACATAATACAAAACGACAGTCGACAGAGGCTTTGAGGCCCTGTGTGTGTGTGTGTGTGTGTGTGTGTTGGGGGGGGGGGGTCATCTGTTAGGTTGTGGATGTGATATAACCATCCTTGCAGTATTTCCCTTGTAAAATATAAACGGTAAAATATTTTCCTTTTTCGCCATATGATGCTATAGCCTACCAGTTTTGTTCAGTTGTATGGGATAAATGGATCTTATATTTCTTGAGCTGTCCTTTCTTTCTAATATATTAAGAATTTATGTAGTTAGCTACAAGCAACCTCGTTAGGATCAGCGGATGTTATTGCTTCCTTTCCTTTGTACATACTTAATGTCCTATTAATAGGCGTTATGAAGTATTTATATAGACAAAGTTTATAACCAACTCTTAGAAGCCAGATCTTGGGGGGGGGGGGGGGTGAGCAGAGTCTTGGGGGGGCGAGTGCCCCCCCCCCCCCCCCAAATAACGCCACTGGGTAGTGAAACCAGACGATTCAGGACTTACAACTCAACAATCAAACACTTAGACAAGAATTATGTTACTTTATGACGAATGCAATTACACTATAATGAAACTACGGAGCGGAATCGTAATCCATAATTACAAATAAATCTGAAATATGAATTTGTTTCGCCTCACGAACATATACAATCAAATAGCAAAATACACAGCCATACGTGACTACCAAGTCGCCTAAAAGAGAATGGAGAATATACACACGTGGGATCAGCACCTCTCGAAAATGGTCACAACCAAGCTACAGGTCATACTACACTTACAATGACAATGCTAACTCACTCGAGTTCCTATTTTAGCACATAGATATCGTTCCCACGACACTTTTACCTGAGGGAAGACTCTATTACTTTATCAGACTGGCGAAAACGTGACTTGTACGCTTTCGCCCTTCGCTAGTTCATTACTTTACTCTTGAAAGAAGTTAGAAGGTTAATTATAGCACCGTGATTATATTGGCGAGACTTGGTAATCTGGAAATAACACTCTTAACAAAATAGACTTAACACTATTACAATTATACCTTGGCCCTAGACACACCAACTTACTTCTATACGTTCTCACACAATTACCGGTACTCATTCACAGCCAGGGTTACTGCAACGTCCTGCTGTAACAAATTACCACAATTACCGTTCTAGTATTCCTCACTACTTCTACGGCCTAATCAACACCAAAATACCACAATTACACTTCTAGTATTCCTTGCTACTAATCACTTCCTCAGTCATTCAACTTGCACTTCTATTCTGTACCCTCGTCTTACTATGCAAGAATAACCTAGACCATGCTCGTAACTCAATTAACTTACACTCAGACTTGATACGTTGTCCCACATTGGGGAATCAATTACCTATTACCTTACTCTTACGCACTCCCGGACACCAAAACTACACCAAATAAACTCCTGGTTCTCTCTCACTCAGACTGACCTACAGTGTTTCCTCTTTATCTTCTGTTACATTGTTACTCTTGGCTCAATAGATACAGATGTTATTGTTATACTTGTGAGGTAACTCCGGAATCATCTAGTACCACCCATGCACCAATGCCTCGCAGAGAGATACACAAGGAGACGGATTCTGAACTCTAGCCTCAGTCTAATGGCACTCCGAGCGTAATTACATGAACACGATAAAAAGGGAGGGGATTGAGTTACTATCTTTCTAGATAGAAATACCTTCATGGCAACCCACTGAGAGGCGCTTGCAGTGACGCTGCGGCTCGAAGAGTTTAAAGAGACAGATTACTGAGGTACTCCGGTACTCGGACGGAAAGGGAAAGTTTAAATACTTGGCTCACAAATATGGGACTTTTTTTTACTGAACTTACAGGTTACGTCATGGTTCTTCCTTGCAGGTCAATTCTGCTCTTGCTCACGACAGGCACTATTACACTGGGTCAAATGGTGGTATTCACATGCGTCGATTTGCTGGGCTCTACTACTTTGTCTTCGGGAAGGCACTGGCAATGTTGCAACTCTCATTCAACACTGGGGGTTTGTAGCATGGGGTTGCTCCTTTCACACTTCGGGGGGTCTTCCACTCTTCTTCACTATCTTTGCTCTGCTCGCTCACATCCGGCAATGGCCTCTGGAAGTGGAGTTTCTCTACTGCTTCTTCTACTTCCTTCATGGTCACCTTTGATAGGGGGACTAGGTGAGTGGAGATCGATCAAGTCATAGTCAATGGGGGGACTCGGTGTGCTAGGAGATGTGGGAGGCTGCCAGGCTGTGGAGAGGTTGGAGAGGGGACTGTGGGAAATGTCTTCAGTATGCCTGTTTGTGTGTCGTCTCGGCCTTGTATTACCTTCGTTTTGTTTGGGGAACACCCTCCTAGCTCGTCTACCAATTGGTTTAATTAGAGGTGTGCCTTGGCCAATGGCCCTGGCATCGCTGCTCTGCCTTCTGAGGTCTGGCTCCTCCCACCTCTTCTGTTTAGTAGCCGTCAGGACCCGACGCTGTTGGTCCTCTTCAGGTGTGCTCGTGGGCGCCTCCACCCTGAGGTCCATTAGGCGGAGATCTTGCTTCTTCCATTCCTGTTCATGGGTCTCTCTACCTCGTTTATCGAGGCCCCAACATGTTTATTATAAAACTGTCTTTTTTATGACACCGATAAATCCATTTTTTGGCGTAGCTTTGATTTTTCAGGAATCTCTGACACTTCACTTTCTGAGTTTTTTCTGGTATGAATGGATGAAATTAATGGAATGTTGGGTAAAATGCTAAATAAGGTAGCTGAAAGGTGGATAGGTAGAATGAAAAGACGTACAAATCCCAAGCCACGGAAAATATGGTGGAATGAAGACATCAAGAATGCTAGGGAAGAACGAAAGGAGTGTAACAAGAGGTGAAGAAAGCGTGTTAGATCCATGAACAACTGTGAAGAAGATAGATTTGCGTATGAAGCTGCATGGACGAAGTACAAGAGAGAGCAAAAGAAGGTAAAAAGGCTCATTAGAAGTGCGAGAGTAGCAACTGAGAAAGAGATTGTGAACGAGCTGCGTGCAAAAGGAGAGGAAGGAGGCAAGGCATGGTACGAATTCTTGAGGGGTGAAAACGAAATGGAACTGCTGATAGTGGAAGAATTAGTGGTAAATGAAAGCGTAGTGAGTGAGAAACACGAACAAGAAAATGCTATTAAGGGATTTTGGGAAGATATTAGAGGCATGAATGAAGCGGAAGACAGGAATGTGAAGAATATGGAAATAGAGAGAAAGATGCCGGTATGTGAGATGGAATCCCGTACGAGTTCTTAAAAGAAGGAGGGAATTGATTGAGGGAATGTGCTGTATGTCTGTTTGGAAAGATTTGGAGTGAGGAACGGACCCGTGTATGTGGAATGAAAGTAGAGTGACTCTGTTGCACAAGGGAGGACACAAGAGTAAAAGAGAGCTAAAAAACTACAGGCTGATTACCTTGACGGGCACAGTATCCAAGATGTTCGTCAGAATAACGAATGAAAGATTGAATGAGGTGTTTGAAAAAAATAGCGTAATTGGAGAAGAACAGAATGTTTCAGAAAAGGCAGAAGAGAAGATATTATGTTTGTGATAAGAGAGGGGATTGAGAAAATTAAGAGGGAGAAAAGGAAGGCCTATCTAGCCTTCCTTGACATTGAAAAAGTGTATGACAGGGTGAACAGAGTTAAGTTAGGTATGTTGCTTGAGAGGATAGGTGCGAGTCAGAAGTTTGTAAGAATTATCAAGAGTATGTATGAGGGTACAAGGGGAGTGTTTAGCTTGGGTAACCTGGAGACAGAGTCAGTGGAGAGCAGACGGGGAGTGAGGCAGGGATGTGTCCTATCCCCCCTCCTCTTTAGTGTATGTACGGAAGAACTATTGGGACAACTGAGAAAGACTGGTTTGGGCATAAGTATTGAAGGTGAGTGTCTGAATGTGTTGCTATATGCGGATGACATAGTAGTCATGAGTGGAACTGACGAAAGCCTGCAGAGGATTAGACTAGATGTATTTCTGAGAAATGTGCTTCCTAGAGGCATTTTTTAGTAAAAGTTGGGAACCTGACTTTTTAACATAATTAAGGTATGCTGAATTCGGCTAGCCCTGTTCCCAAGCTGAATTTTGATTTTTTGATAATCTAATTTAACATAAACAAAATGGCTGCCAAATTGACAATTTTGGGCACTTTCTTGAGACAGACACTACTATACCATTTAAGTAAATGTATATTGTTCACATATAAAGGGGGTATCCCACTGTGCGATTTTTCGATGGCGAACGCCCAGCGACAGAGGACGACAGGATTTTGTTGTCTATGTTTCAAACATCGCCATATTCGGTCGAACATTCTCCCATTGTCGCAAAAATTGCAGAATGGTCGCCCTCGAGTCGCCCATGTGAGCCCAGATCCCACCAGATTCGCCGTAGATTTTGAGCATACCCAAAAAACGGTTGCGAATTCAAAATTTAGGCGAATGTTGTGCGACATTCGCCCTTTGTCTCACTTCATTCGCCCTTGGCCGCACTAAATTCTCACAATTCGCACCCTTGTCTCCATATTCGCCAGTACCGGCGAATGTGGGCGAATATTGGGAATGTTGGGCGAAAAGGGCGAATGTTGTGAGCATGATTAGCGAATATTGGGCGAACATAGGCGCTTGTGGGCGAATGACCGGCGACCTTTGGAGGGAATCTGGCGATTTAGACTTATTGGCAACGCTGCCTGTGGGCGAATGCGCTCGATTATGGCGAGTATTGTGCGGTGATTGTGAGAATGCAGTGAGTCTTTCGGCGAATATGAGCTAATGCAACGAGACAAAAGGGCGACATGGGTCGAATGAGGGCGAATATAGGTCGAGTGAGGACGAAAGTTGGGCACAAAATTCATATCGGGGACACCGCGACCCTTGCGATATGGTCACTCCGGTTTAACTGACCCATATATATACACCAGTCGTGTGAGGGGGTCATTACGTAGTTTACCAGCACTGAGAGCACACGTCCGTTATATCATCCGCGCACCACTCATCATACCCAAAGTACCATGAAGAAGGCCCAGAAGGAGATGGAGGAGGAGGAGGTGACTGGAGCCACAGCCACACCCACACCCACATCACTGGCGGACCAGGAGTTGGAGATAGCTACGGCGCAGAGACCACCTAAACCAAGCATATTCACCAAAGAGCAGGAGGTTGAACTGGTCAGCTGGTTTGAGGCGCGGCCATTCCTATATGACAAATAACTGGAAGAACATAGGAACAGGCAGATGAAGAAGGACGCCTATGACCAGAAGGCACAAACTCTCAACGTCACTGGTAAGTTGAAATCATGCAATTATGTGTAGTATGTAATTGTGCAGTAGAAATATGCAAACAAGAAAAGTGTTGTGAAATTGTGTGGGAAACAAAGTTTGTTTATGTTAATAATAATGTTAAAGAATCGCTGCCCTCGTTTAAAGAAATTTATCATTTGCATATTTACCTACTGCACAGTCAACATGCACACACGCTCCATTATGTGTGACATAATTATTTTGAATGTAATGTGATATTTTCTTTTTTATTTCATACATATTACATTAAAAAGTGGCATAAATATAACCTTTATACAGTGACACTGATTAATTGCTGTTGTTGATCGCCAGTTCATTTTTACCTTGTCCTACAATTAAAACAAAAAATATATGTTTATTAAAAAACATATTTTTCTTTGAATCAACAGGTGATCAGCTCTTGATATGGTTCCGTGGCATACACACCATCTTTACCAAACTCACACAGGAGAAGCGGACCAAACCATTCTCCGAGAGGGAACAATGGATATTCCAGTATTTCAGGTTCCTGAACCCTCACATCGGGAGGGTGTGGACGCCTCCACCCAGACGCCAGGTAATTATAATTATTGATTTATAATGTTAACACTAATTTATTTATTTCAGTAATTCATCCTTTTATTATTCACAATAATTTTGGTAGTGTTTCTCTCAAAGTAGCATTTAATAATGATTAAACATTTGGTAAGTTTGTTTCTCCATTTCATAATTTATTTATTTCTTAAATTAATAATTTTTATACATTTACAGGTTTCGAAGTAATTGACCACATATTCTGGAAACCTAGGCAATATGTGATAAAATTTACCCACATTTGTATGAGGTGTGGGGTTACAAACCTGTTTATGGTATCTGTCTCAACGAACATTACTATTTATATTCCTGTGTATAATAAAATAAACATATTTTTTTTACCCGGTGCTACCATTTGGGGATGCTGGCGACAGTGATACCACTGTTGAGTTCGTCCCCAGTGATCAGGAAGCAGATAATTAAAGGTATGACAATATAATTATATCACTCTGTCTCCACATATATATATATACTGTATATATATATATATATATATATATATATATATATATATATATATATATATATATATATATATATATATATACCGGTATATATATAATTATATATATATACTTTATATATATATATATACCGGTATATATATATATATATATATATATATATATATATATATATATATACCGTATATATATATATATATATATATATATATATATATATATATATATATATATAGAGAGAGAGAGAGATATGTATATATATATACGTATATATATATATTTAAAGAGCTATATAGATGTACAGTATATATTAGTGAATGTATATATATACAGTATATATATATATATATATATATATATATATATATATACAATTTTATCTATACAGTATATACCGGTATATATATATAAAAATATATATATATATATATATATTATATATATATTTGTTTTATATATATAAATATATATACCGTATATTTATATATATATATATATATATATATATATATATATATATATATATATATATATATATATATATATATATATATATATATATACAGTATATATATATATATATATATATATATATATATATATATATAGAGAGAGAGAGAGATTGATTTTGATTTTGCCCCGAGGGGCGAGTTTATTGAGCAGCGCCCCCCATCCTGTGAGGGGACAACCACTAGTAAGGCGATACATACTGCTCAAAGAGCCATTATTCCACTGAAACAACAGCATCGTCGTCTGGTTACATTCATATTTGTGTTTATAAGTCAGGTTGGCAATATTCAGATGTGTTATTATAGTGTCCTCATTTAATTGTCACATGGTCTGTATATACGTGTCTCATTAAAAAAAAAAAAAAACAAAAAAAAAAGCAAGCAAGCTTGTCGTGACTGAATTATTAATTGACAGGTTGTAAATAATAGCACTACAGAACTAGTGCAATCGTATGAGGAGATTATTCATATTTGTATTACATCAATGGTTATTGAGATCATAGTTAGCTGAATACAATTATTACAAAAATAGGCAATGGTATAAATCAACATAATACATAATTTAATACAGGCGGACATAATCATGATTCGGTTCGTTGTGCACTGGGAGCTAAGGTGTCTTGAGATCGCCTCGTACCTATACACAACGAACGTATTATAGTCTGCATGGTTGGTATCTAATTGAATATACTTAGTGGGTATTTCAAGAATGTCAGGGGGTAAGGAAATGTGATTTGTATATTAGAAGACTGTGATTAACGAGACGTGTAACATGTGGAGGGAGGTGGTAGAAAGAGAGGGATCTCGTTGGGGGTGGAAGTTTCGCTCCCAGGAATTTTCGTTCCTGTGGTATTTCAATAATAATAATAAAATAATAATAATAATAGGTGACAACCACTGGTAAGGCAATACATACTGCTCAAAAAGCGATTATTCTACGAGAGAGAGAGAGAGAGAGAGAGAGAGAGAGAGAGAGAAAAAATAGTTTTGGATACCTGACGTAAATATTAATGTAAATGATTGGTGTATGAATAAATATTTATATTATTTTATGAATGTTCCTTTCTCTTTTTTACAGTTTTTGAGGGTCCGGAGTTTGCCTGTCGGTCGAGGAAGTGCGTGTGCAGGCAGGCAGTTGTCATACTTTTTTATTTTTTTAATGTTTTCAATAAAACAATAAAACATATTTTGGTTATTTTCAATTACCCATCTCACTACCTTATATCATTTAATCTTGGCAAGAAAACAGGTTATTAATAACGAATGTTAAAAAATGCAACACAAAATAAATTGTTGCTATTCCAATAAAAAATCTCGACAATATATACAAATTATAATCTTGCTTTTAAACACTTTTAAGTGATATATCCAAAAGAGATAAACATAGCAATCCTTTCAATGGTTGACATAATTACGTGATAAAATTAATATTGTCAATTTAAATTGTTTTGGATAAACCTTGTAACACAAACACAGTGACTAGACATATTTCTATGAGGGGTGGACAATAAATTTCAATTCCCCAATATACACATTCATCAACAGTAATTACTTGATTATCAATGTAATCATGGTGTTCATCATCTATATAGAAGAAGGTGAGGGCTACAATACTCCAATTTTCCTGTCGGTTTGGATAGAGAGTCATATTTAATGTTAATACAACGTTCAATCTCTTTCAAAGGCTTGTAATTATCGATTAAACCTGTTGGCCATAATTACCAATAATCAATAGGTGTCTGACATTCGCCATTTTCGCACAACATTCGTTGTTTTCGCAATCGGATCGTCCTACATTGGTAGGACAGTCGCCCTGCAAACGCTAATGTTGCCATCATCGATCGCCAAATTCGCCATGATTCCCCATCAAACTTCGCACATCATTCGACATTGTCGCTTAAATAGTCGCCACAATCGCATTTTGAGCGTACTTTTGTCGCACTGCTATCGCCATAATTCACCTATTTTATACTTCATTCGTTTCTCAATTCGCCGATTCGTTGCGAATTTTGGGACATTATAAAAAAACACGGTCGGTCACACGACATTCGCCATCGATAAATCGCACAGTGGGATACCCCCTTAAGCTTCTTAGAAATGTCCCTTGAACAATATATCAAAGGTACAGGCTAATAACATTCGCTAAATGCCGAAAATCAATTATTATGCTAATTCGATACTGCCATTACCAAAACATCTATTTTCTGCTGTAACTTTGGTACTATGCATGCAAACCTCACAGACAATATGTCTAGACCTACGGTATGAGGGTCAAGAAAAATTATTAAGATAGTTTACAAGTACTCAGTGCACAGCTATTATCATAAACAGGTAAATTAGTGACAGTCATTACCTAAAAATTTATTTTACTTGTAACTAGTAAGTTGGTTTTCAGGTGATGTTGGTTCCAGCATAACGCACATTTTATTTGTCCTCTTTCAGCTACAAATTAAAGGCTAACAAAGAGCAGCCATTTTTCTTTTGTCTATAATTTCATGATGCATGTGTTAAATGTAGATATGGGATTTTGTAGGCCTATACTAATGATTCTTTCTTTTGTTGCAGGCTACAATGGATCCCGTAATTAGCTTGAAGAGGCCGTCACCTGTAGACTACAGCCTGTGCATTTTCTGCCAAATTCATAAAGCCAGAAGAAACCTGAGTGAAGCAACTGAACATGGACTCACAACAGTCAGGAATGCAACCTGTAGCAGAAAGAAGCTGAGGGGCTCCAAAAATATAGATTTAATTGATCGTCTTGAGAATGCATTAGATTTTGTCACAGCTGTATCTCCTAACGCCTTCAGAGGACTCAGACAGAGTATTCAACAAAGGGAGCAGGTTGCAGTTCAGTTGTTCCAGGTGGTAACAGGCGTTCATTGCGAAAAGGTGTGCAGCCAGTCAACTGAAGCCTTTGCAGTTTCTGTCAAACTGCAAATAAGAAAGCACGACTGATCTCCGTCATGACTAAGCAAATGAGTGATCAAATAATTGAAGCTTCACATCTAGACTACAAAGTTGGCCTTCGACTATCAGGAGTGATTGACCTAATTGCAGCTGAAACCAAATATAATCTGTCTTGTCTTAGTGCATTTAACAGATCTACCTCCAAAACAAAGCAGGAGTCAGCTAATACAGACCTTGCTATGATATGGCTTTGCCAAGAGCTCCATCAATCAGCTGACAAAGGGCATGTTGTTCTTCTGGATGATATATGGGAAAGGTATAAGGAGCTGGCTGAGGAATCTTCATCCATGATTCAGCTGTACTTCGATGGAATCAATTTGTTTTTTCATTCTGATATACACCTGTCAAGAGCTTGAAAGAAATTGAAAATGTCCCCAAGCTGTGACTGCAACTTCTCCTTGAATGTTTCTCTTCTTCTTTTATCAAAGCAGAAGAGGAACATTCAAGGAGAAGTTGCAGTCACAGCTTGGGGACATTTTCAATTTCTTTCAAGCTCTTTACAGGTGTATATCAGAACGAAAAAACAAATTGATTCCCACGAAGTACCAGCCAACAGCAGTTTTGAAGAAGAAAGCAGACACAGGGGAGAGTGAGGAAAAGTTATCCTTTCCTAAATATGAGCTCAAGGATGAAATTTCCCTTTTCACTTATTTCGATGTGAGTATCCTGGGTTCGAGTCCTCGGAGTGCCACATGTATTAGTGGATTTCATTAATTGAGATTAGATGTGAAGTTGGTTGGTGTAAAAAACATAATAATTCATGTAGCTCTGAAAGTCTGTGTAGACATGATGGAAACTCCAGGACACAAAGGGTTCTCTGTCTGTGAAGAAGATGCTATAGCATGCATTCCAGATAGTTTAGATATGCTACTGAGACTGATCGTTGGTGGCCAGGCATCACTTGAATGTGATAGCCCTGGGAAGTATGAAGAACATGTTCACAGCAGAGTTCTAAATGTGGCACAAGATCTTGTCTACTGCATCAGTGGTGGCAAAACAATGGACTCCAAAACATGTTGGTCTTGCAAGTACTCTTCATCAAGCTACGCAGTCAAAAGACCTAGTACGATTGTTCAACATGGCAGGGCATTGCCTGAGTTACGAACAGGTGTTGCAAGTAGACACTTCCTTGGTTAAGAACACTCTCAAATCATTGGACCAAGCAACTGGTGCCATCATTCCACCAAACATTGTGGCAAATAAATAAATCCACTACGCCTGTGATAACATTGACATCCTTGATGAAACACTTGATGGAAAGAATACTTTCCATGCTAGACACTGTGAATGGGTATGGATCTGTGTTTAATGTTAAGTTCAGTGGAGAGAAGATTCAAATAATAGTTGTGACTGGTGATGAACTGGATGCAGAGATAATGTGGACATTAGGAAATATGAACATAAGGAGGACAAATTAATACAAATACATGGGAATGAAAGTCAATGAGGAAGGATCTGAACGGACAAAGTCAGAAAGAATCTTGAGAGCAAATCAGTGAGTAGGACGACTGGGGAGTGTGGAAAGATGCAGAGCAAACATGTATGAGGTAGTGCGTGAAGTATGGAAGGGTATGACCGTGCCTAGACTTATGTATGGACTTGGGACCTTGACGTGGACACTGAATGATTTGGAAAAGATGGGAGCAGTACAAAATAAAGTGGGAAGAATCGCCCATGGAGCAAACAAACAAGCGATTCGATGTGAGGCTGGGTGGAGTTCTTTCAGTCAAAGGATTGCAAAGAGTGTGCTAAAGTATAGAGTCAGACTGGAAAAGGTGGATGAGCACAAATGGGCACAAAAGGTATTTAACTGGTCCAGAGTAGCAAATGGAACAGGATGTGTGAGAAGATTGAGGAACACAGTATGCGAGGTATTATGATGGGCGAAAGTACAGTATGAGGATATGGACTGTAGAGATGTGGAAGAGAGAGATAAATGGACGCGTACAAGATCTAGGAGTGGATGAATGGCGACAGAGTATTATGGGTAAGAGCTCCTTG
Organism: Paralithodes platypus; assembly: GCA_032716605.1. NCBI lineage: Eukaryota > Metazoa > Arthropoda > Malacostraca > Decapoda > Lithodidae > Paralithodes > Paralithodes platypus. The sequence continues at coordinate 22,395,121 of CM064509.1, read as the reverse complement.
GAGTGGTATGCTGATAAGGCAAAACAAAAAATGGAGCCTTTCTATGATGGCAGCATGGGCAGCGTTCTACTCTTCAAAGCTAGAACAAAGTCCCTGGAAGTGTACAGTAGAACCCATAGATAGATGGATGAATGAAGGATCCAAGAGGTGTATGCTATGTGAAAGAGGTATGGACGAAAACCATATTTTTAACCTAGGACCATAACTACTGGACAAATTCAAAAAACATTTTTTGACTGACCGTAGCATTCACTCAACTAATGTGTGTGTGAAGTTTGATAAATATCCGTCGAACGGTCTAGGAGTTTCCGGACAAACAGACAGACAGACATTTTGGCCGGCATTGTACCACTATAGGGGGGGGGGGGGGGGGGGGGATTCCACTCTGCTTACGCAGAGTTGATAAAGTAGAAGTGCCGCTTTGCCCAAAATCAAAATGGCATACCCAACTCTGCGATAGGTTGCCATCATCACTACTATTACGACCATCACTATTACCACCATCATCACTACTACCATCATCATCACTACCTTTGTTACCATCACTAATACAGTCACCATCATCACTATCATCACATTTACTACTACTATTACAATCATCACTACTACTGTCACCATCATCATTACTACTGTCACCATTGTTACTACCATCATCATCACCACTCTCATCATTATTATTACAACTATCACCATCATCACTACCATTATCACCATCATCAATACTATTATCACCATCATCACTACTAATATCACCATCATTACTACTACTATCAACATCATCTCCATTACTATTACCATCATCACTACTAGGCCAATCACCATCATCACTACTACTATCACAACCATGACAAATACTACCACAATCATCAACACCATCACTACTGTTACCATAATCATTATCAGCACTTCAGTGATGTTTGTAACACACACACACACACACACACAGAATGCCATCATCATCATTGTTGGCACAGAAGAATGTGTATGCCCCACAAGGGCACACACACACACACACACAAGCATGCAGAAAGTTATTACAATACTACGCCAGCCCTCCGGGGGTGGGCGGTATTGTATTGCGGTTGGGGTGGGCAGGGGTTTAATGGAGAGGGGGAGATCCTTCGAGGGGCGGGCACCTGTTGGGGTGGGTCTGTTCCCCCCTGGGTAAAACCATATTTTTTACCTAGGACCATATCTATTTCATGAATTCTTTTTTTGACTGACCCGCCGAATGTTCATGTGAAGTTTGGTGAAAATCCGTCGAACGGTCTAGGAGGAGTTTTAGGACAGACGGACGACGACCACGGCAACGATGGCAGACATTTTGGCCTGCAGGGTAGGCCTACCAGTATACGGGGGGCGACACCACTCTGCTTACACAGAGTTAATTGTATCTTCACCACCATGACTATTGTTGAATCAACACCCAAACACGTTCACACACAGTGACGACTATCAGACTATCATTGGTGTATTATAATTATTGTAGCCCTAGATTGAAAATATTAAAAGTAAATATTCATAGCTGTATACTGATATGTGTGGTTTTAAGTATGAGTGTGTGTATGAGGGCGCGGGCTAAAATAGACCTGTATACATTTATATAGTATTGTACTTTTAAGATTATCTATGTGGAAACGTTTATGTGTATGTATATATATATATATATATATATATATATATATATATATATATATATATATATATATATATATATATATATATATTCTATGAAATAATACATTTACAAATACAAAATAAGCATATTGAATTTAGTAAATAAGTGCATATGTAGCCGTGTGCGAATAGTAGTTTGTGCACACGTGTATTTTTAGAGAACGTACACATGAGAGTCTGACATCCATCAGATATTTCCCCAGTCTCATTAATCTTATATATGTCTCCACTCCACCCCTACCTACATCCAGTAACAAGGAGCAGTTAAGGCAGATTCTGGAACCCTTTCCCACTCATGTTGAGCCCCATTGGTTTTAAGATTTTAAGAGGTTCTACCATTAGTTTGGCAATCTATAAGACCTTTCGCCCAATTTCTTTGCCTATATTTAGACCTTTCGTGCCATTTATGTGTCGATTATAACCTGGCAAGCGATAGCGAGCCTACAGTAAATACAAGGAACAGTTGAGGGTTATTATCTGGAACTCCTTCTCTCTCATGATCAGCCCTATTAATTTTGATATTTTAAGACGTTTGCCCCATTTCTTTGCCAATATTTAGACCTTTCGTGCCATTTACACAGTTGCCCACATTAGTTATGTTCCTCTCCGTGTTCTTATATATGGAATTGTATGCGTACGATTGAAATACGGGTCCAGTTTCTTATGCAGTGGTTAATTTATCTGAGTAGTCAAATGATAATGATAATTATAAGACACCACACTCACAATTCATTAATATTAATGTTACTTTCATACATAAGATCACGACGAGGACCAAAACACTTACGTGGGCAACTGTACTTACAGAACAACAAAACATGCATCTAATAATGTACAATCCCCCCTGAAATATATAATTAAATAAATCAATGCAATAATAAATAAAATATGAGAATAAAGTCAAAGTCAAAGTCAAAATGTTTATTTAGCCAAAAAAACATATATACAATATATACGTATTACAAACATATAATGTTAGACAGGCTGACCCTCTTGAGAGTGGATACTCTCCTTAAAGGCACCCGGTCAATTTGCACTTTTGGATTCAATATTTGTATGGCTAAAGTTGATTAATATACAACATTACATAAGAACATAAGAAAATGGGAGTCTGCAGAAAGCCGATTGGCCTAAGCAAGGCAGATCCCTGTCCCACACAACCCCAGTTCAATTACAAAGCCCAAGGGTCAACACTCTAATACCCTGAGGATCATCTTACCAAAACGGTTAGAGATTAACGCAGGATTATGGGGGTCATTATCAATAGATTAATTTATAATAATGGTAAAAGAATGAATAAATCATGGCAAACAAAATAATTAGGAATAATTATGAAAACATATATATTAAATTCGAAACAATAATAATAATAATAATAATAATAATAATAATAATAATAATAATTAAAGTTGCAAGCAACATTGTGCGGGGTTCGAGCGGGGTTGCACGCAGGGTATTGTGTTGGATACAAGGGCTGTGCCACATATATCAAAATATCATGTATCTTATCGGGCATGGAGAACGTACAGAAGGAATATAGTGTAGCCATTTTGGCTATGGCCACTTAGACCATTAACCCGTTGAGCCCCGGCTAGTTATAATAATTTGTTCACCCCAGTCCCAAGCCATTTTCACTTATTTTTTTTATTTGCTAAAATGGAAGACAAGGATGAGAAATGAAAAAAAAACAAAAAAAAATCACCTCTGACATTTTTTTTTGGGGGGGGGGGGGGAGGGGGGGGGGGGGGCGTGGAGCTTCAACAAAATTTGTTGAGCCAAAATGGAAGAGAATGGTGAGAAATGAACACACAAATAAAAAAAAACTCATTTCGGTCATTTGGGGGGCGGGGGGGGGAGGTTTCAATAGTTCGTCTCCCCCGCATGACCACCCGCCCGGGAGCACTAGGGTAAAACTGAGTATGGCATTGTACGGCATACATCCTAAGGAGTATCTCACATAAATCTCAAGCCTCTAGCTCCCATACGACCGGAGTAATGAAGGTTCAAAGTGGCGGTAAACTAGGGGTGTAAACTATCCCCACTAAGCCCACCACCACCAGCCGCGCGGCTGTCTCGGCCCGCTCACACCTACTGGCCCGGCTCCCCCACACACTACGGTACCTCCCCCTCCTATTCTCCCGCCATTTCCTACCTTACGAGCCACGTAAGTGTTTTTTATATGTCGGACGCACGTGATGCGTCGCTGGGAGTTGGTGATCAAAGACTGCCGACGCAACACGTGCGACGCTGGGTCTCAACGGGTTAAGGAATGTGACTATTTTGGTTAAAGCTATTAATCCTGTACGAGTTGTTGTTGTTGTTATTGTTCCCTAAGCTGCCTGGCCGAACAGCCCCGAGTCCCTGAGGAAGGCCATGGCCATGATCGGGCTTTCCCACAGAGCTCTCATTGAGTGTAGATTGTGTTGTTGGCATAAGTGGTTGTGTGAAATGCAGTCTTCTATGATGTGTTTAATGGTATGGGGTGCTGTGTTACATCCCGGGCAGGCGTCGACAACGGAGTCATCCAGTCTCTTCTGATAGCTCAGGAGAGCTGGATGGTGTCCGCATCTCAGCCTGGCCAGGTGGACTCTGTCCTCGCGAGGAAGGGAGGATTCGGAAGGATGGATTTCGGGAGGTCGTGCTTGCAGCTGCGTGTTGTCTGTGAGTGAGTGGATGGATCGGTGAGAGATATGAGTATGGATGTGCTTCTGGAAGTTGGTTCGGCGTGGGCAGGGAGGGAGAGAGGACAGTAATTGTGTGTGATACCGTGTGCTGGGTGTTGTTTTGATATTTCTTGGTGTCTGTGGGTGTGTTGCCATGTAGTTTAGTGGGTGGTCTTGGTTCGTGGAGGCTGCTGCCAGGAAGTGAGTGCCTCTCATGCCCAGATGGTCTTTGACTTTGAGGATTTTGGTTTCTTGATGTAGGTGATCTGTGGGTGCAGTAGCTATGCAGCCTGTAATGATCTTCAGGGCTTTGTTTTGAATAGTCTGTAAGGTCTTATGATGTGTTTCAGCTAGGTTAGAAGCCCAGGCTGGGCTTGCGTATTCCATCACTGATCTTATGTATTGTTTATATACTGTGGTGGTAGTTTCTTTGTTGTGTCCAAATTTTGTGTGAGCAAGTGACCTGAGGGCGTTAAGTCTGGTGTCAGTTTCTTTTTAATGTTTGTGGTGTGCTGTTTGAATGTCATATGAGTATCATATGTTACTCCTAGGATTTTGTGTGTGTGTGTATGTGTTAGGGGTGTGTTGTTTATGGTGAGTTGAGGGATGTATTCGTGTTCTCCTGTCCAGCTTGTGAGCAGGGTTGCGGTGGATTTGGCTGGGGGTAGATTAAGTCTGTTTGTAGTGCACCAGCCATGTAGTGTGTTGAGATAGGATTGAAGGAGATCTGTTGCTCTTTTTGGGTCATGGTGTGTGCATGTGAGTGTTATGTCATCTGCATAGGAGGCTAAGTTTATTTGGGGCGTATTGGGTGTAGTTATATCGTGCATGTACAGATTGAAGAGTGCGGGCGATAGGACGGATCCTTGTGGGACTCCGTTTGGAAAGTTTCTGATTTTAGATGACTGACCGGCAAAAGATACATGTGTACATCTGCCTGCTAGGAAGTTGGCCAGCCACCTTTTTGTGTTGTTGTGCATGTTTGTGTTGTAGATTTTGTTTGTTAGGTTGTGGCGGGGGATGGCATCGAAGGCTTTACTAATGTCGAGTGTGGCTAAAAGTGATCTGTGTGGTGGTCTAGCTGAGTTGATGCCGTCAAAAGCTCTTTGTGTAAGGTCTGTGAGAAGAGTGTTTGTGGAGTGCAGTGGCCTAAAGCCATGTTGTGTTGGAGCTAGGGGTAGGTCGGGTGTAATTAGTTGTAATACTAGGCGTTCCATGACTTTGGAGGGGGAGCAAAGGAGTGTGATGGGGCGGTGCGAGGAGGGTAGCGTGGGGTCTTTGTTGGGTTTGGAGAATGTGGTGATGAGACCATGCTTCCAAATGTCTGGTATTGTGTTGTGTGAATAACTAGTTTGATAATTATGTTAGTGAGTGCTTGTATGCCTTGTGGTCCCAGGTGTCTGAGGTGTATGTTGCTTATGTTGTCTAGGCCACAAGGGGGTGAGTGCTTGAGATTGTTGATGATATGCTTTGTCTGGTGATTGGTGAAGGGTGTATAGTCAGGGTCTGTGGGGAATTGTCTCTTACGTCGGATGACACGTCGGTCGTTTTTGTGAGGTTTTAGATGGCTGACATGTGAGAAGTGATTGATGAGAGTGTTTGCTTGTTGTTTACATGAAGGAGTAGAGTCTGTTGTGATTGCAGCATGTGATTGTGTTGTGTTGCTGTTGGAAAGTGTGATGCTGTTTAGTGTTTTGTAGAGTTTTTGGGGTTTGTTTTTTGATCAAGTGTTTGTAGGAATTTATTCCAATTTAGTTTTTGTTGTTCTTGTATTTTGTTGTTAGTTTGGGTGTTGAATGCTTAGATTTGTTGTGTGCTGTCTTGTGTGTGGGGTGCTGGGGAGTGTTTCAGTATGTCGCGTTGTCTGATGAGGTTTTGAATTTCTGGTGTGAAGTTGGGGTTGTGTCTTTTTCTGTTACCTCTTGGAATGTGTTTCTTGTCAGCGTTTTGGATAGTTTTATTGAGTATGTGTACAGCATTGTTGATGTTAGTGATGGGTGTACTGTTTAGAGTTGTGAAGTGTTGTTCTGTCTCATTTGTGAATGCTTCCCAGTTAGCTCTTTTATAATTGGTGTATGTGTGTTTTGTGGCTAGCTGGGGTGAGTCTGGTTTTGGTGGTGATGATGATCGGGAGGTGGTCAGAGCCTAAGGTTCTGACCACCCTCCAGGATGTTGTGGGGGCGAGTTCTGGGGAGCAAAAGGTGATGTCTGGAGATAATGGGTTATAGAGGGCTTGGTGAGGAATATGGGTATGTTGATGGATGTCTTTAAGGATGATGAGGTTATCAGTTTGGTTTTGTAGTACCATCCCTCTGTCTGTGTCGGGGTTGTCGACAAACCAGGCCGACGTCTTGGCGTTGAAATCACCACCCAGGATGATGTGTGGGGTGTTTGTGATGTGTTGTAAGTGTGGTCTGTATTCATTTGGTACTGTAGGGGATGTATGTGTTTATGATGGTTATGTTGGAGTTGTTGCCAGTGCGTATTTTAATTGATTGTATTTCTGTTGTGTTATCATTTGGGGGAAGGAGGGATTTGGTTTGTACACTGGTAACTATGTATGATATTTCTTTGTGTACCAGGGTGATGAGTCCATCGCCTCCGCCGACAGCCCGGTCTTGTCTGATGGTGGTGAAATCATGAAATGTGGGTGTTTTTTGTGTTGTGCGGAGTTTTGTTTCTTGTAAGATGGCAATGTGTATGTTGTGTTGTTTGATGAAGTGTGAGAGTTTGTGTTTCTTTGTGTTGATGCCATCTATGTTCAATTGGAGAATGTTAATGTTATGTGCACGATATATGTTGGGTGCTGCTGCACAAGGATGGGGTGAGGGTGAGGGAGAGGGTGGGGGTGAGGTAGGGGCTGGGGGTTGGGATGGTTGAGGTGGGGTGGGGATTGGGGAGCAGGAGATGGGGGTTGGAATGGATTAGGATGGGGTGTGGTGTGTTGAGTTGAGGATGGTATGGAAAGGTTAGGTGGGTTAGGGAGGAGAGGTGGACGGGTTTTAGGGGGGGGAGTGGATGATATGGGAAGGTTAGGTGGGTTGGGGAGGAGAGGTGGACGGGTTTTAGGCGAGGGATTTGACTGGGAGAGGGAGGGGCATGAGGAACAGGTCCAGGTGTTCGTGTAGTGTTTCTTGGAGGCAAGTGTTGTGCAGGTGAAGTGGGTCCTGTTCCTGCATGAATTGCAGGGAACTGAACCCTTAGTGTGGCGACTCGAAGTGATGGGTTTTGAGCAAGTTGAACATATGTATGTGTAGGTGGGTCCTGGGTTGCTCTCAATGTCTCCGGCTAGAAGAAATCTTCGAGAAATGACAGCCGGAGAGTAATTTCTCGGTGTAGGAAAAACTGTGTGATGTGTGTGTGGTATGAGAGGTGTGGAAATTCCCGGCGCGACCGAAGCCGCTCCAAGGACTCCTGTACGAGTAGGCATAATTGCCCGAAATTGCCTTCATTCCCTGCTCATTTTCATGCATAAGCAAAAGCCAGAGCGTAATACAATTATGTATTCGTGAAAGTACGGTAATCGCTTTCAAATTACTCCTGAATCATCCCTGTACGACGTCTGGTTTTCTTGTAAGGATCTTGCAAACGAAGGGAAAAATTGCTAAAAATTACCAAATCCGATAGGCGAAATCGCTAAAAATTACCAATTATTTTCTGTTTTCGCTATGTGTGACGCTGCACATAAGTGAGCTCTCTCTCACACAAACCTCAGTGTCGTGGCGGGGCCTGTAGGCTCCGGCTGACGTCCATCCATGCTGCTTGCAAAAGCTGGCCTGGCTCACAGGCTACAAAATAGCCGGAAAATCGTCTCCGTCATATGAGGGGCCCCGCGGAATTGGGTTAAGAAGTGTGGTTGTTTTGATTATTTGATAGGGTCACCATAAGGGTAATGGTGTGGCATTTTTTCTGTACAGAAGCTTGGCCTTTTTGGTTGGGGCTTCTTAGGAATGTGACCTTTTTCGTTAGCCATGGAGAAACTGCAGAGGTACAAATTATTATAAGCAACCTCATGTTAAAAATATCTTATATATTTTTGTTTAGCTTTACTTGGCATTCCTCTTCCTCTATGTATCTAGCAATTTAACCCCCTCAAACTCCTTATGACGCGATGGTGTGGTAATTACCCCGGGCCAAAAAGCTTTAAAAGACGATAGAGTGATAACTCAAGCGAGCTTGAAATATGCAGGCATTTCGTTCATGGTCACCCCTTCGGGGATCAAGGTGTCCGGCAATATATACCAGTAGGCTATAGATAAATTCATGTTTGGGCTATTTCTTCCATTTTATTTATCCTGTTAAAGTGCTTGATTGATTTTTGTGCTAATGTAGTTAGTATTTGGTGTAATTTTACATATTTCAGCTAAATCTGAAGAGCACATGCAATTTATTTGTGCATGTTCAGTAAGTATTGCTGGGGAAATGGTTAACGTATTCATTTTTTGGGGTATTTATTCTATGTTTTTATCCTGTTTCTGTGATTGATTGAGTTTTGTGGTAATGTAGTTGGTATTTGGTATAATTTTACATATTTTAGATAAATCAGAAGAGCACATGCAATATATTTGGGCATTTTCAGTCAGTATTGCTGGGGAAACGGTTAACATACAGTATTCATCATAGGAAGGGAAGAGGATGTGTAGCTCAGATATTTGCCCTGAAATATGTTGTGGAGAAATATCTTGAGAAGGGACAAAAGTTGTATGCTGCCTTCATGGACATGGAGAAGGCCTATGACAGAGTTGATAGACAAGGTACCGGTATGTAGAAAGTACTTGGAATATACGGAGCAGATACCAAGTTGCTGAAAGCAGTGAAAAGCATGTATGAGGGTGCAAAGGTGTCAGTATGTGTTGATAATGAACAGAGCGAGTTCTTTGATCTGAATTTTGGGTTAAAGAAAGGGTGTGTGATGTCCCCGTGGTTGTTCAATATATACTGAACTGTATATGGATGGAGTCATAAAAGAAATGCAAGGATGAGCAGTGGATGTTGGTGTACCACTAATAAGGGAAGGCAACAAGTGGAATGACAGAGTTGATAGAGAAGGTATGTGGAAAGTACTGAGAATATATGGAGTAGATGGCAAGTTGCTGAAAGCAGTGAAGAGTATGTATGTGAGTGCAAAGGTATCAGTACGTGTGAAGAATGAACAGAGGGAGTTCTTTGATCTGAATGTTTGGTAAAGCAAGGGTGTGTGATGTCCCGATGGTTGTTCTATATATACAGTATATGGATGGAGTCATAAAAGAAATACAAGGAAGAGCAGTGGATGTTTGTGTACTGCTGTTTGCTGACGATATGAATGGGAGTTGCAGGGTCTGGTAAATATGTTTGGAACAGTGTGCGAAAAATGGAATCTGAAGGTAAATGCGGGGAAGAGCAAGGTTATGGTCTTCGAAAGGGGTGAAGCCACAGAGTGTGAGGTGAAGTTGAACGGTCAGGCTATGGAGATTGTCAGCTCATTTAAGTATCTTGGAAGTGTAAAGATGGGAGTATGGATGAAGAAGTGTGGGAGAGGATGAAACAGGGGAAGAGGGTTGTAGGAATGCTGAAAGCAGTAACATGAAATAGGGTAGTCAGCATGGAACTGAAGAAGTCATTGCATGACAGTGTGGTAATCCCGACACTGACTTACGGAAGCGAAGCATGGACGTTGTTGGAGAGATTCAAACCAAGAGTGAAAGGGATGGAAATGAGTTACTTGAGAAGTGTGTGCAGAGTTACATGGAGGGATAGACAGACGAATGAGGAAGTACGAGAGAGGTGTGGTGTGAATGTACTGGAAAGTGCGAAAAAGAACGCCTTGAGATGGTTCGGCCATGTGGAACGTATGGGAAGCGAGAGAATGACTAACAGCGTGTACGAGTGAGGTGGAAAGACAGAGGGAGAAATAAACCGAGAGAGAGGTGGAAGGATGGAGTTAAGAAGTATATGCGTGAAAGCGGTGCTGGATGGGAGGAGGGGCGCCGGCTGACTGGGGACAGAGGTGCATAGGGGTGTTTCGTTCGTGGCCAATCCTTCGGGGATCAAGGCGTCCGTCAATAGATAGATAGATAAATTCATCTTTAGGACTATTTCTTACATTTTCTTTATCCTGTTAGTGTACTTTATTAAATTTTTTGGTAAAGTAGTTGGTAATTGGTGTAATTTTACATATTTCAGATAAAGGATGTCAACAGAATAACAAATGATGAGCTGAAGAGACGTTTAGGTATAAAGAGTATTAGCGAGGAGATGCGTACAAGTAAACTGGGATGGTATGGACATGTGGTGAGAATGGATGAACAAAATTGGGTGAAAAGATGCAGGTCTGCGATTGTGGAGGGAGCTGCACCAAGGGGTGGACCGAGTAAGACCTGGGATCGGAGTATACGTGCCGATCTCAAATCCAAAAACTTGACAAGTAAAGCATCCCTTAACAGGGTTGCCTGGAATGCCGCCATTAGGAAAAGAGACTGAAACTGCATATCTGTGTGGAGCACTCAGTCTTAATATGTTATGTACGTATGTATGTATAAATCTGAAGAGCACATGCAATCTATTTAGGCATTTTCAGTCAGTATTGCTGGGTAAAGGGTTAACATATTAATCTTTTGGAGTATTTCTTCCATTTATTTATACTGTTAGTGAGTTTTATTGATTTCAGTGCTACTGTAGTGGTATTTGGTGTAATTTTACATATTTTAGATAAATCTGAAGAGGACATGCAATATATTTGGGCATTTTCAGTCAGTATTGCTGGGGAAACGGTTAGCATACTGTAGTCATCTTAGGAAGGGAAGAGGATGTGTAGCTCAGATTTTTGCCCGGAAATGTGTTGTGGAGAAATATCTGGAGAAGCGACAAAAGTTGTATGCTGCATTTATGGAGTCGGAGAAGGCCTATGACAGAATTGATAGAGAAGGTATGTGGAAAGTACCGGTACTGAGAATATACGGAGTAGATGGCAAGTTGCTGAAAGCAATAAAGAGCATGTATGAGGGTGCAAAGGTGTCAGTATGTGTGGATAATTAACAGAGCGAGTTCTTTAATCTGAATGTTGGGTTAAAGCAAGGGTGTGTGTGATGTCCCCATGGTTGTTCAATATATACCAGTACAGTATATGGATGGAGTCATGAAAGAAATACAAGGAAGAGCAGCGGATGTTGGTGTACCGCTGATAAGGGAAGGAAACGAGTGGAAGTTGCCTCAACAGTACAGTACCGGTACTACTGTTGCTGACAACACAGTTCTGATGAGCGATAGTGAATGGGAGTTGCAGGGTCAGGTAAATATGTTTGGAAAAGTGTGTGAAAAACGGAATCTGGAGGTAAATGCTAGGAAGAGCAATATGGTCATTGAAAGGGGTGCAACCATAGAGTGTGAAGTGAGGTTGAACGGCTATGAAGAATGTCAGCTCATTTAAGTATTTGGGCAGTGTGTTGAGTATAGATGTGAGTAGGCCTATGGATGAAGAAGTGTGGGAGAAAGTGTAACAGGGGAAGAGCGTTGTAGGAACTCTGAAAGCAGTAAGAAGAAATAGGGTGATCAGCATGGAAGTAAAGAAGTCCTTGCATGACAGTGTGGTAATCCCGACATTGACTTATGGGAGGAAAGCATGGACGTTTCTGACTGGGATTGATCATTGATAATCATCGGTTATGCTAGTTGGAAAATTAGTTGGGTAGAATGTAGAGTTCGGGTGTACCGCCAGCCTTGTTTACACTACGCGGAGCGGCGGCGGACGCTGGCCATCATGTTCCCGTCTATTTGACTGCTTTTGGATACAATAATAGGTTGAGGGGGGTCACCCCCCATGACATATTGTCATCATCATATATATTGCCAGCAGGAGGCAAATAACCGAAAAAAACGCCTTCAAAATAGACGCGAACTGAAAATGGCACGCTAATTGATCATGTATATGCTAAGAGGTTAGGAAATATGAAGGTGAAAGTTATTCCCACATATTACAGCTATCATGAGGGAATTTCCATTGAAATTTGAATTGACCCTCCTGTAATTTTTAATCTAATCCCTATAAAATCATAATATATACAGTAGGCTATTGTAAATATTGCAATGTTTTTGGTTACCGGTACCCGTTATCTTTTTATGTAGTGCATTATTGAGCATTCTGATTTCTTCTTTAGCCTTTGTGGTGTTGTCCTTGTATAATAAGGTGATTACTTGAGCAATACTAAATACTATATATACCGTACTGTACTATATTTTATGTTTTGAGCATTAATTGTTTACTAATCTAGATATTGTAATACCGTGTACTTTATGTAAAAATTCCCCCCTAATATTATGCTCCCTAAAGCAGTTGGGGGGGTTTAGGGGCTGGCGACTGGAGATTGATGGGGGAGGGTTATGCTTATTTTACTCCCTCTCCCCTTCAGCTTTCGTCGTCGGCTTGACTAAATTTTCGTAGTTTTTCATTCCTCTTTCTATGTTTTTCCCCTTCTGTTCTTATTCTGTCTCATTCGGTTGTCCTCCGGACGGCCTATATCATATGCCACCCTGGCCTGGCTAGGTTATTAGCTCCTGACCTGATTTGTGTCGGTCGCTGATGCGGTCGAGCTGACTCGATTTCCCTCGGTGTGTGTATTTTTTGTGCATTTCGGTGCGATATATTTTTTCCATAGACCTGATCTCTCATTCTTCGCTTTTGATCACTTCTTAATTGGTGCTGTGCTGCAGTGTAGCAGTTCTTGCCTCATCTTTCGGCTCTACCCTATAAGAGTTCTGCTGTGGAACTCATGTGGTGCGGCTGAATTGGTGAAATGGCGAGAAATGTCTGTGTATCTTCACCGTCCTAGATTTGTTCACCTGCCCTTCCCTACCTATCATGTCTTGATTGGTTGTCCATCTTGATCTAATTCTTCAGGCCAGCCCTATTAGAGTATTTTGGGGGAACTCAGTGGTGTGGTTAAACTATTTTTAATATATATTTGTTTAAATATGTAAGATATGCAATAAATTATGTAAAATATATTGTTTTTACTTTACATATAATTGTCATTATTAAGGAAATTCCATTGACTATTTACATCGCTAGGCCTAGCTTCCTTATTTCTATTAATTTCCTCCAGTTCACAATGAAACCTATTGCTAACTTCCTTGTTCTTCAGCAGCCGCGGCGGTGTCGGCGTTGGACGCTTGGGATAATGTTCCCGTCTATTTTGAATGCCATTGGATACAATAATATGTTGAAAGCCCCCCCTCACCCCCACCCATGACATGTTATCATCATCATATATTATATTGCCAGTAGGGGGCAAACAACCAAAAAAATTGCCGCAACGCCCTTCCCTCAACATATTATTGTATCCAATGGCAGTCAAAATAGACGGGAACATGATCGCAAGCGTCCACCGCCGCCGCCGCCGTCATGTTTACATGGTCGATCACCGCAGTTTGGTTAGGCCTATTTGCCCCCTGCTGGCAAATTATATGATGATGACAATATGTCATGGGGGTGTTTGCCCCCCTCAACATATTATTGTATCCAACGTCATTCAAAATGGACGGGAACATGATGGCAACCTTTCATCGCCGCTCTGCGTAGTGTAAACATTGGTGGTGGTACGCTCGAACTCTACATTCTGCCCGGCTAGGCCTATATAATAGGCTACAATAAATGAATAGGCTAAGCTATTTTATCTATAGGCTAGACCTAGTCTAATATTACAATTTAAGGTAGCATTCAAGGAGACTACAGCAGGACTTACCTTTGACCGGGTATAGGCTATCCTAGTGTTTACTAGGCCTATACCCCTTTGAAAGGACATTAGCCTAGCCTAACCTAACAACCTTACCTAACCTATCATAGTAGGCTATTATGGGTGGGGGCTACCACCCCCACACCCAATTTTTGGTGTATTTGTCTATTTTGCCCCCTGCTGGCACCCTCAACATATTATTGTATCCATTGGCATTCAAAATAGACGGGAACATGATTGCAGACGTCCGTCGCCTCCGTCATGTTTACATTTGTCGATCGGCGTTGTTAAGTTCGTGTCTATTTTGACGGAGATTTATTTTGGTTATTTGCCCCCTGCTGGAAATATATATTATGATGACAATATGTCATGGGTGGGTGAAGTGGGGCAAAGCCCAACCTCAACATATTATTGTATCCAATGGCATTCAAAATAGACAGGAACTTTATTGCAAACGTCCGACACCTCCCCCGCCACCGCCATGTTTACATGTGTCGATCGCCGTGGTTAAGTTCGCGTCTATTTTGACGGCGATTTTGTTTTGGTTATTTGCCCCATGCTGGCAATATATAAGATGATAACAATATGTCATGAGGGGGGGGGGCCTCAACAATGACCTCTAACCTCTGTATCTCAAATAGGGCTAGAGCAAATTGGCTGCAAATTTCCACATCTAGGCTATTCCTTGACTGACTCTTCCCAAATGGTAGACATATTAGCTTGATCACTCTAGGCCTAGTTGTTTTTTTAGTTACAGAGGTTATAGCCTAGGTCATGATTTCTTGCCTACTTACAGCGAATAGACTAGGCCTAGTAAAATAAAAAATAAAATATTTGCTTAATAGGCCTAGGCTATGTTGGCTGTGCAATTGTCTCGATTTGACTATTTTTACCTAATTAGGCCTAAAGCAGCCTCAGTCTAGTCCCAAACCCCAAACAGTATCCCATGTTAAGCCCTAGGCTAGGCCTAGGCCTAATCCCACTCTCAATCAAAATTCGAACTGATAAATTCATACCTACCGGTAGCGCTGCCTAGGCTAGGCCTATATTTTTCGTGAATA
Organism: Paralithodes platypus; assembly: GCA_032716605.1. Lineage (NCBI taxonomy): Eukaryota > Metazoa > Arthropoda > Malacostraca > Decapoda > Lithodidae > Paralithodes > Paralithodes platypus. The sequence goes on along the minus strand of CM064509.1, from coordinate 22,380,010 downwards.
GATATAGAAAATGGTTTAAAGGAAAGAGCATCCTATATTATGTTCAAATAATATGTAATAGCACTGTGTATGGTTGTATTACATTTAAATAGTGATAGATGTGTATATTAACCCGGCAAGCGCGATAGGCCTCACGGAAGGCTTCCTATAGGGAACGCGATAGGCCTCACGGAAGCAGGACCATAAAAAAAGCCTTCCAAAAAAAAAAAGGGCCTATCAAAGCAAAGGATTTTGTCTCTAGGTGAGATAATTCCCCTCTAGTACTCATCCATGTGTTTCTCACCCCTCCCCCTCCCCTCCTTCCCCACCTTATTCCCCCCTCCCCCCCCCTCCTCAATTATCACCTATTTATCCACTTATTATCATCATTTATCGGTTATTTTTCTCTCCCGCGATAATGTAGCACAAGTGGGTTGCATAAAAGATCGTTATGCAACACCCAGACACCGGCACACACCGCCCCGCTAGTCTCAGTTGACTCCCAGACAGCGAGAGGGGAGGGCTGCCTGTGTCTCTCTCTCTCGCCTGAGATTATGACCGGGTGGCCAATATCTTCGTTTTTCACCACCCAAATGCTTTTCCCACTTATTTTAGCACTCTTGAAGGTTCATATATACATCATATATGTAAAATAAAAGCATACCGAAAACAAATAATGGTTTATATTGTAAATATAACGAATTCTGTCAGAATCCAGGGCTATCTATCTATCTATCTATCTATTGCCTGACGCCGTGATCCCCGAAGGGGTGGCCACGAACGAACCGCCCCCATGCACCTCTGTCCCCAGTCAGTCGACGCCCCTCCCCCCAACCAGCACCGCCTTCGTTCATGTACTTCCTCACTCCATCCTTCCACCTCATATTCGGTCTACCTCTCCCCCTCTGTCCCTCCACCTCGCTCTCGTACACCCTCTTAGTCATTCTCTCGCTTTCCATACGTTCCATATGGCCGAACCATCTCAAGTTGTTCCTTTTCATACTTTCCAGCACATCTACCTCCACACCACACTAGAAATGCACAAATTACTACCCTAGCACCTAGGTCTATATCGCGCTTGTCAGGTTAATGGGATAAATACTCCGAAGTTCGCATACGTTAAGAAAATTATAGTCCAACACTGTTGCCAGATACTATGCAATCCCGTTATCATTATATCATAATGGATTTTACTCATTTGCATAATTTCAAATACCTAGGACATTAATATAATATTTTCCTATCTTTTTTGTAGTGATATTTGTATGATTTAGTGGTATATTGGTGTCTGTCTAGGGTTATAATGCATTGTGAAAGTTACCTCTGCATCTCTGACTTGGTATAACAGTTCGGTATGGGCCGGCTTAAGTACCCCTGCTTTCTTTGAGTACTACACGGCAAGAGAAGCTTTCGGTTCTGTCACAGACTGTCATTACTGTTCAAGGGAAACAGCAACTGCTAAATTCGACATCATGTTCAAATAATATGTAATAGCATTATCTATGGTCGTATTAGACAACAATCGTGATAGGTTTCTATTTTATGTGGATAAATAGTATTAAGCTGAATAAACTAAATACCGAAAGTTCACTAGAGTGGTTGTTGATACATAAGGAGGGAGGAGGGAGGGAGGAAGGAAGGGCTAGGCAGTGTTGCCAGTTGTATCGATACATATTACCGCTAGATGTAGCGCTATTTACTTCAATTTAGCAGCAATTTTTTCATATCTAGAGAGATTTACTAGGGATAATTTAAAAATTTCAGACATTCTAGTCATATTACATTGTAAAATTTGCAAAACAAACAAACCAAAACTCTTTAGAAATTGCAGCATTATTCTAATGTTTGACTATGTAGCAACATGCTAGCGACTTTTGAGAAAGGATCTAGCGGTATTTTGTGGAGACATACTGGGAGGGTGGGAGGGAGGTGGTGGTTGCAGTGGTGCCAGTTGTAAAGCTACATATTACCGCTAAATGTAGAGCTATTTACTTCAATCTAGCAGCCATTTCTTTTATATCTAGAGACATTTACTAGGGATAATTTGAAAATTTCAGACATTCTAGTCATACTACATTGTAAAATTTGCAAATCAAACAAACCAAACTCTTTAGAAATTGCAGCATTATCCTAACATTGTTTGGCTATGTAGCAACATGCTAGCGACTTTTGAGAAAGGATCTAGCGGTATTTCGTGGTAACACTTTAGGAGGGTTAAAATATGAGTCACACGGGCAATTGCCAAAACTTTAAAGGTCCATATCATTGTTATTAAACTAAGCATTTGGCAAAGGGAGGAATTGTTAAAAACCTCTGTCATTCACCAAAAATAAATTTGAATTATCATTATTATTTGGTAGGGTAGGTATGTATAGGTAGGTTGGGTAAACAGTTGCTGGAATTCGTAGGGACTCGAACAGTTTTGAGAGAGTTAAATAAAAAATAAATGATAGATCTGAATAATAAAGAGATTATGTTATTAACTCTCCCAGACATATATGACGCGATCGAGTCATATGGCAGAGTGAACCAAAAACTCATATGACGCGATCGCGTCATATGGACTTATTATATTGCTAGAA